>JAQQSW010001268.1:0-10000 GCA_028646575.1 Pseudocheirus occidentalis
CTCTCCAGTCCCAGTTCCTCACGCCTTGGCAGATGTGGAGGTGCTGGAGGCTGTAGAACCTCTGTAGACCGCTCAGCTCAGCTCAGCCTGGCTTCTTCCCACCACCCCGGGCCTGGCCGTGGTCTCGGCATCAGGGTGTTCCCTCCTCCATTCCTGGCCACTGCGATGAGCCCCTGCTACCGAGCTGCCTTCAGAGAGAGATGTGTTCTCTGTATTTTTGTAAGTTGGAGAGTCTTAGACTTTATCAGGGCTCATAATTTTATGGGTGTTTAGGGTGGCGGTGTGGGAGCTGCAGGACCTTGCTCTGTCTACGCCACCATCTTGGCTCCACCCCAACCCATCTCTTCTTAACATGCAATAATAATGTCTTATACTTCTGTTTTACTTTAGGGTTCCTATTTGGTAATCTTCTCCAACTCCAACTCACCACGTGCCTCTCCATTCACTACCGTCTATGTGAAAACCATTTTTTCTTTTTTTCCCTCTCTTTCATTTATTTTTTGACTTGCTTATTTACTTTTAATTTAAAAGATTCAGTTACAGAATCACTTGAGTTTCAGATTTTCTCCCCTTCCTTCTCCCCTCCCCCCCATGATGGCATACCATCACGTATGGATTCTGCATACACTCTCACATTGTACAATAGTCTGGTTGTGTAGAAGTATTGTAACCAATGGAGCAAATAATGGTGAAAAAAAAACATAACCAAACATGTAAAACAACAATAGCACGTGTTGCTTCAGTCTCCATTTAAACTTGGTTCTTTCTAGATCTTTCTCTGAGTGTAGATATCTCCTTCCATTCTGAGACTCGTAGAGCTCTTTTAACTGTGCGTTGCTGAGAGGAGTCCAGTTTATCAAGGTTGGTCATCACATGTAAAAACCATTTTTCAAACAAAATATTCATGATATATATGTGTGAGACTTCTGTGTATTCTTCAAGTCATTGGTCTCTATTAATATTTCTACTTGAACCATTTTGCCCAAGTATTTCATCCCATCCACATCTTTTTCTTTTCACTTGAGCATTTAAATCACCAAGTATCTGAGTATGTGTTTGTTTAATTTGGGAATTCTTGTCAATTTCTTGTGGAATCTCTATTACTCAATTCTTAGCAACTGATTTTTGTACATTAGCTGCAATTATTTTCATCATGAAAGAAAGAGAGAGAAGAAGGAAAAAAAGAAGGAAGGAAGGAAGGAAGGGAGAGAGGAAGGGAAGGAGGGAAGGAGCGAAGGAGGGAGGGAGGAAGAAAAAGACTGGCAGCGCTCCCCAGATGACATATTAGATATGACTTAGAGCCCTAAATTTGTGATCAATGACATGTCTCAGGATAACAAAGAATCTTGCTTACTGCCCTTAATATGATCTTCAGGAGAAATGTGATGCTAGAAACAGAGCTCAGGGTTCAGAGTTAGAAGACCCGGGGTTTGGTATCATCTTTGCTGCTTCCCAGCTGTGTCACTCTGAGCAAGTCATCTAACTTCTGTAAACCTGGGGGTTTTTTTCATCTTTAAAAAGGGAATAATAATCTATGAGGAATGAGCTACTTGTTCAGCAGAAGACAGTAGAAATGCATACTATTTTTAATAATAAATTATGCTCCAACCTACAAGAAAAAAATAATTCCTAGGGAGCATAAGACTATCAGAATCATTGGTTGAGGTCAGCATCATGGTACATTCAACTCTAGATTCAATGACATCAAGGTGCAGTTTCAAGAGAATCATAATAGCCTTTCATGATACTTTTTTCAATATATACAGGTTCCAAATTTCATAGTTTCCATTAACAATTATTCTTTTATCATCTAGGGATTTATCTAAATGAAAATCATTATATTTTCAAGTTATATCACCTCAACGTAGCAATTTTCATAGCTTACTCCCTGCTGCATTTTTCCCTAATTTGTCCTAACTGAATTTGTCACACTTCAAGGAGGAACAGTTAGTTCTACCACCCATCAGGAACATCAAGTGACCAGTTCAAAGAACTGAAAGGTTGACCACAAGTGGAGATAGTTGGTGAAGTCAGGCAATGAAGGCATTAGGGTCAAGGAAGGTTGGACACTTGGCAGAGTACTCAGACAGGGAGGATCCAAATAGAGAACAGGGTAGGAGATTGAGAGTTGTTCAGAACATTTGCTTTACTCCTGAAATACTCTTTCCCTTTCAGCTCTACCTGTTAAAATCTGGCCAAGCTCAGATGTTTTTCAGTGATGCAATAGCTAATTCCCACATGGAAATAATCTCTCCTTCCTAAGAATTCTCCTAACACCTTTTCCACTCCTCTATATGAAAATGGCATTTCATTTTGTATTACAGTTATTTCTATTCTTGTCTTATTTCCTCTATTAATATGTGCGGGTTCCCTGATTATAATTTATCTTTCCATCCTCATTGTCTAGTACCTTGAACAGAGTTTGTATTTTGAGGAAGGAAGGAAGGAAGGAAGGAAGGAAGGAAGGAAGGAAGGAAGGAAGGAAGGAAGGAAGGAAGGAAGGAAGGAAGGAGGGATGGATGGATAAGATATAGATAGAGTATAATCCTGGAGTCAGAGGTCCAGAAAGAGTTCAGTCCTTCAGTCCCCTAGAAAATTCTTTAAATCAACTGCTGCTTTAACTGAGTAATTAGAGTGTATTTTTGTTCATAACCTCAGCCTTGTTAAGTTACTTCTACCTTTTCTCCATCACCCTTTTGCTGATAATTTTTTAATGCAACTAATGTGGAATTTGGGGACCATATTCATACCCCAAAAAGATTTTGGTCATATCAAAATGTAAAGCCATATTTTCTGATTTAATTAAGGATCCTCCTGGATATCTGTTTTTTCCTGGCCTCCCTCAAAACTAATGCCTTCCCTCAATGATTACTTATTATTTTTCCCAATATGTATCTTGAGCATAAACAGTTGTTTGCATGTTGTCTCCTCCTCCTTGGAATGTGAGCTCCTTGAGGGTAGGGATCATTTTGCCTTTCTTTGATCCCTAGACCTTAACAGAGTGTCTCTGTCTATTTAATCAGTCAAAAGTTTCGTTCTAGTCTTCTGTAGATTCCATAATGGATCCCTACAGAGCATCCTATAGTGGTCCAGCCAGTAAACTTCTTGGACCTTTTCCCTACTCTTTACCTTGTTCTGCATCATCTTGTCCCCACTCCATGTCCTGTGTCCATACTTAGGACAACCTTGTCTTTGCTTCTATCCCAGGCTCTTTCTATTGCAATCTGATTCCCATGCAGCTACATTAGTGTCTTTAGCCAGATAAGTGCTGGTTTACCCTGATGATGAACGTACAGGGCACTAACAGCAGTATTGGAAATTAGTAGTAAAATCAAACAGACTATTAAAGATGGTTACTATTGAAGTGACTTGATGTGACTCTCTAGGAAGAAGGCCAACTCTTAATGGTACTCCTGATGGCAATCACAAAGAAGCGTTTTTAATTATTGGATCCTATAAGTCAATCCTGATGGAAATTGCTTAAGAAAGAAACTTGCTTGGATGAGTAATCAAGGTTGGGCAGTAGGGGAGGTGGCATGAGCATGGTTGATATACAATAGCAGGAAGTTAGCATAATTGCATTAATGTAGCAGTTCTATAATAAGTGGCAGGTAAAGGCCCCAGCTACAAAGAAGAAAAAAAGGGAAAGGCTTGCCAACTTGTATTGATTTCTGCAGCTATCTCATCCAAGCATCTACTGAATAGAATATTTAATGTAATCCCAGGTGGAGGAGACAACAGTATTTTTTTTTTAGTTCTGAGCTCAGGAGTAGGTAGGTAGAGCTATAAGGAAATAAGTGTGGTCAAAGAGAGAAATGAGAATTAATTCTTGTAGGGACCATCTTGGCAAAATGATGGGTACAATGTCTGTCAGAGAGATCTTTCCATCATCGTTAAACTTGAACACCTGTCCCAGATGCAAAGTCAATTTACAGACTGCCCACATCCAACAAATCAGTACCCAGACTTTGGAACTTTTGTATCTTCTTTCCTATATTAAAAAGTGGATATTCTTTACATTATTTTTAGGGAACAATAATGTTTTAATAAATATGACAAATTAACTTGTGCTACTTTCTTATTTTGTTTCCATTTTTCTGATACAAAGAAAAAAACTTTCAATTTGGAAAAGCTGAGCAAACAATCATAAACAGTCAATTATCTTCCAAGTTACCTAAGGAGATAGTGAAAAAGCATCTAGCTTTTTAAGACAAATTCCATTCTCCCCATCAAGGCATAGCATACCTCCTGGTATTGAAGAAATTTACTAGTATTTCCTCAAAGACAATGTTATTAATTTTTTTTGAGAAATATTAGAGTCTGGGAGTCATACCAGATGACTTTCCAAAAAGGAAACAAAGAGTATGGCCCAGGAATTGTGCATCTATAGCTACAGCAAAATTCTAGAGCAAATTATTAGATACTATTAAATAAATGATTTTGCACATTTAGGAAAGAATACAGTAATATCTAGGAGCCAGCATGGGTTCACAAAAATGTTATGCTGAGCTAAATGTGTTTCCTTTTTTGCAATAATTACTAGGCTTCTGATTCATTAAGTTCTCATAAGTGTTACAATTATGATGTATCTTGACGTCCAAAAGCAATTTAATAAAATCTCTCATGGTAACTCTTGGATAAGAGGAGAAAATACTGACTAGATTTTAGTGTCATAATTGGGAGTATTATAGACCTGAAGTATATTGTTTATCCTTAGTTTTCAAAGAAAATCAATGACATTACAATGCTAGAGTAAAATAGTAGATGAGGGGGGTAATGTCTTAACTTGCATAAGATTTGGATTTAAGTAATTTGGATTAAGTGAAGTAGAATTGCACAAAGTCATCAGCTTCTCTCTGTCTTCGAGAGTCATCAAAGTCCATTGGAAAGACAAAAGTCAAGATGACTGGCAATGGTCCCAGGATGTAGTGGATAACCTTGATTACTCTGATGTCTGACTAAATTTTCAGCACTCCACGGCACCCGATTCAGTCACCTTTCTGACTGTTGTTCTCATCCACCCATTCTGCTGGGGGAAGTCTTCACATGCTAGGGGGTAGATACCCCATAACTCACAGATGGATTTGAGGCCTGTCAGTTACTCTGAACATAGTTTATCTGGTGTACTAAGACGATTTTACTGAAGTGTAGCCTCTGCTCATTTGAGAACTTCTTAGAGCCACAGGGGAGAGTTGGGTGATAAATGGACACCAAATGCAGGTGAGATGCCCTGAGAAGATCTCAGCAAGCCCTTATACCAAAGGTGCTAGCCTTCCCCAAACACCCGATATACCCCCCAAAGTGCATTACTAACAGATTGAAGGCAGTGTAGTATAGCAAAGAATCCTAGATTTTCATGTATTTCTCCTCCTTTACTAGAATATATGCTCATTGGAAAAAAGACTATATCTTATTTCCCTTTTCTCCCCCCAAACACCTGGCCCAAGGGTCAGTATACAGAGGACATTAACACTTTGGGAGATACTACATTTATCTCAAGGTCAGATTTCTGGTAATCTCTGCCATCCAGTAAACCTTTGTGAGCCTATGAATAAGAAAACATCTTCTGAGAATCAGTGTGTTATTTATTACAAAACTCACTTCACCCTAATGAGAAAGGTTCTACCCTTGTCAATACTGTAAAGGCTTTCACCAGAAATTCACACATAAAACTAAGGCAGTAAGACACATGGGCAGCTAGATGACAGAGTAGATAGAGCACTGGCCCTGGAATCAGGATGACCTGAGTTCAAATCCAACCTCAGATACACAACTAGCTGTATGACCCTGGGCAAATCACTTAACCCTGTTTGCCTCAGTTTTGTCATCTCTAAAATAAGCTGGAAAAGGAAATGGCAAACCATTCCAGTGTCTTTGTTATTATAATCTCAAATGGATCATGAAGAGTCAGACAGGATTGAAACAGCCAAGAAACAACTAAAACAAGATACATTGACCCTATAGGGCAGAGTGATTGTCGAAGAAAGCAATGGGATTGAAGAGCTAGTAAAAGGAGACACGTTCTACTTTCTGGTACTATAGCAAAGTAGTCTGGGTCCTTAAGTGCAGGGACAAACAGCTAGCTCTCTATGGCCTCACAGTTCCTGAGGGATTATATTATCACAGATAATAATATATTACAGCATAAAACACTGATCATTCCCCAACATAAGTTTGAGTCATAACCAAAAGACAAAATTATGTTCAAGGTGCTTAGTTTAAGAAGGCAAACATGTGGGTAGTAGTGTTCAGAAAGACCCATTCAAAACAATATTTTTTCAAAAGTTTGGATGCTTAAAGTAGTAAGCTTCAATTTTCTCTCTGAGAAAATTAATTTATGAGAAATTTCTTGTTTCCTAACAATTGATAGATGGTTGGATATATAGATGTAGTGATAGACAGACAGAATTATAAAGCATCTTACAAAGTGCTTACTACATATGAGTCACAGTGTTAAGCACTGGAAAACTATATAAAAGAAAAAAAACTAACCCTGTCTTAAGGTACATTCATTCTACCAGGGAAGATAAGATAAAAAGAAAGATAAAAATTGTAGGGGGAGGGCTTAGAAGGAATACTGATTTAGGGAAAAGTTGCTGTTGAGAAATGGAACCTGAAGTGACATGAATTTGGCCTGGTTTACCATGCAAAATAATGGTCCAGGTCAAAGACTCACCAACTGGAAGAGAGGTCCAAAGAGTTAAGACATAACCAGGTTAAGAAGGTTTCTGGGAGAGATCCTGAAAGTAAGGAATGGAGATAAAACAATGCCAGATAAATGAGATATTACAGTTCTTGTTGATAGATGGCTTGTGAAGTCCATTTGAAAGATATACCTTTAAAGAATGTCGTTTAAAAGAAAGTCATAGTTTAAAAAAATGGTTTTTATATGCAACTGGGAAATAATATATACAGGCACTCGACTATAGAAATCCATTTTGCCCCACTAAGAAAGTTTTGGGGAAATGGGAGAGGATTTAAGAGAGAGCAGATTGGGGCAAGGGGTATTCAGTAGATTCGCTGTCTTGTGGTTGGGGGTAGGGGAAAGACAAAGATAATTTGTAACTTAAAATCTTGCAGAAATGAATATTGAAAACTAAAAATAAATAACTAAAAGATTAATTTTTAAAAAATAAAATAGAACCATATTTCAAATGAACCATATTGTGAGGCAGAGACAGCCAAGGCTTCTAATGAAACCATTCTCTAGGCCTTTCCCAGGCTCCTGCCTATACATCTGCTTATCAAATTTGACAATCTATGGTATTTAGCAAGTTAGCATGAGTTTGTAGGCAATCAATATTTTTCAGATAGCACATTCTGAGGACCAGACCTGTAGATAAGATAATGAATACACCATTAAGAGGCATTGCTCCTGGGAAACAAAGCAGGGTTGCCAGGGGGAACCTTGACTGAATTACTTCTGTATTGCATGACTAACCATTCAAATTTAACATGGTATTAATGTGTTTGATAAATGGAATCATAATATCCTCCTAAGTGGTGGACCCTGTTGCCTCTGAATCTTTAAGAATATATTTAGAGGTTCTTCATCCTTTCTATCCATTTCCCATCCCAAATACAAATATTCACTTATAAGGATTTAGGTGTAGTAGGAAGAATGAAGCTTGGAGAAAGGAACATAAATAAAATCAGTGATTTCTGAGATACAAAAAATGGGCTAGCCTACAACTTGTCCTTTTCTTATTTTTTCTTTTCTTTGTTTTCCTTTTGTTCTCTTTTTGTCCACTTCTGTTACTTTATCACTCTCAAAACTCCTGGTATGAAAACTCCCACCATTGATAGAGAATCAACACTCAGCTGTAATATGGAGTCTTTGAGCTTCCTGAAATACTGGGATGTTAAAGTGATTTGAATGTTACAGAGCTAATATATATCAGAGGCAGGACTAGAACTTAGGTCTTTCCAACACCAATCCTAGCACTCTTCACTGTATAACAGTGCCTCCTCCTGAACTGAAATCTATTCTATCATCATTGAAGTTCTTTCATATTCTATCCAGTTCCCCAATTGGATGATGGTCCCACTCTCACTTCCCTACCTTACCCTGCTCAATGCCTCCCAACAATTGTCAGTTGATCAGAAGTACTATATATGAGCAAATGAACAAGCATTCCTCATTTCTTTGTAAGTTCAAATCTGGCCTCAGATACTTACTAACTGTATGACCCTGGGCAAGTCAATTAACTCTGTTTGCCTCAGTTTCTTTATCTGTAAAATGAGTTGGAGAAGGAAATGGTAAACCACTCCAGTAGCTTTAACAAGAAAACCCCAAAATGGGATCGAGTCAGACACGACTGAAGTGACTCAACAACAATCAACAAGATTTCATGCACTATGTTAATGGCTGAGCATAAAGAGGGGGGAAAAGCAGCCCTTGTCTCAAGAAACTTACATTCTAATTTAGGAGACAACATGCACGTAAGTAGGTGCATGCAAGATATACATTGAGTAGAACGAAGGTAACTCTAGAGAGAAGTGCACTATCATCTTTTAGGACTGAGAAGATGTTTGAGTTTAGTACAAAAAGGAACTAAGGATTCAAAGAGGCAGAGGTGAGGTGGGGAGAGCATTTCAGGCAGAGTGTAGTGAGTGCGAAAGTACAGAAACAAATGAGCGAGCATTGTGTGTGAGGAACAAGAAGCCCAGTATGACTGGACAGTGGGATTTATGAAAGGGAGTCAAGTGTAAGAAGATTGGAAAGAAAGGAAGTGACCAGGTTGCAAAGAGCTTTAAGCACTAGAGTGGTTTGTATTTGAGCCAAGAGGTAATCAGGAAACCACTGGAATTTATTGATTTGGAAGAGAAGAGTTTGTGATAAGATCAGACCTGAGCTTTAGGAAAATCACTTTGGCAGGGATATGGAGGAAGGATCTGTATTGGAGGGGCACTAGTCAGAAAGCTTTGCAATAGTCAAAAGGAATGAACTAGTGAGACTGAAACAGAAAAAAGGGGGCGTATCTGAGAGATAAAGATAAATGGACTGCCTATCTCAAAATTGTGGTCATGAGAACAGTGATATTTTATTGTACATGAATGTGAACTGTTATATGTAAAAATAACTATAAAGAACTGTGTACATTAAGATGTTATTCCCTGACTACTTTAGCTAAACTTTTTTTTCCTCCGCTCCTCAAATCAATTCAACACACATGTGCTATATGCCTACTATATAGAGGGCACTACACAATGAAGTACTAAGGCATCCCTGGTAGGCAAGGACAAAATGAAAGCATTTTTACTTCAATAAGCTTAGTAGGGGGAGTGCAGAGGAGGAAAGATAGCATGTATACAGATAACTATAATGCAAGATATGGGTGAAAGAGGTCAACAGAGAGAGTTCTAAGAGAGAGAGGGAAGGAGCACTAAGAGCTGAGCAGACCAGAGAAGGCTTTACACAAATAACATTTAGTTTAACATTGAAGGAATAAAAGGAATCAGGAAGGCAGAGAAGAGGCAGGAAGGCATCTCAGGCATTTGGAATAGCCTATGTGAATGTTCAGAAGGAAGACGTCCCATGGTGGGGAGAATTAGACATTTTGTAGTACAGTTCGACTAGAGTGTAGAGTGAATGACAGAGAGTTATATAAAATAGGCTGAAAAACTAGGTTGGGTACAGATAGCGATAGGTTTTAATTACCAAGCTAAAGAATTTCTATTTTATCCTAGCAGCAGCAGCGACCCAGTGAAGACGAAACACACTACCCAGCTCCTGATAGACAGGAGAAAGACTCAGAGAACAAAACGAGACGTGGCCATCATGGTTATTTATTTTCCTTGCTTATTTCTTTCTTTCTCAGCTGGGGAGAGAGAAGGAGAAGTGAAGATGGGTTTTTGCTAGCTGAAAAGAAATTAATTTAAAAAAACACAGAAGAAGTTGGTATCCAGAATTTACAAAAAACCTCTAATGAGGGCAAATGCAATTTCTCACCTACAGGAAGATGTTTTTACCTTGGCTAGCTCTCATACTTACAGAGAT
>JAQQSW010001268.1:15000-20031 GCA_028646575.1 Pseudocheirus occidentalis
AGCTCTGGTAGGTGCATACAATAGATGTGAATAATCCTTTGGGATACATGGTGTGACAGAGTTATAGAGGGCCTGCACTCAGGTGGCCAGACTTGGAACCATTCATATATCACTGTCTGTCATTGTGTGTGACCCCTTAAAGGACATCAGAATAACCATTCCTTCTATTTATCCAGGAAGAATAAGACTTCCTCAACAGGAAATTCTAAATATCCAGATCTGTGGTGTCATGTAGACAAAACAATTCCAGGATTAGTCTTCCATGTCTATAAGACTCTCCCTTCTTACCCCTACTTGTTAGAATTACCCCTACAGTTAGAATTCCTGTATTCTTTCAGATCACAAATTAGATGTTATCTCTTATATAAGATCTCTTCTGATATGCTTTCTTACCCCAACTATCAGGTTTTCATGTTCTTAAAATTCCTTAAAATTACTACACACTATGGTATAGTGAATGGATAGCTGTCCTCAACTGGGTTCAAGTTCTATCCCTGATACATACTGTTTGACCCTGGGAAGATTCCAACTTCTCAGCAGCACAGGCAACTCTCTAAGACAATAAAGTCAGAGAGAGAATGTGGATCTGCATTGGGAAAAGTAATTTCTCCCATTGGGATTTCATTGTACCAAAGAGATTGCAGATTAAGCCTCATCCCACTTTTTTTGTCATTTGTCTCTACCTATCTGTGTACATATCCCTATTCCACCCCCAGTAACACTGGACTCCCTACTCTTCCTCTCACAAGACCCTCCATCTGCTGACTCTGAGCATTTCTTCTGGCTGCCCTATATCACCACAATTCTCTCCTTACTCACCTCTTCATCCTGGCTTCCCTGGCTTCCTTCAATTCCCAGTTAAAGTCCCACCTTCTGCAAGATGCCTTCCCAATCTCTCTTAATGCTAGTGCTTTTTTTCTGTTGATTATCTCCAATTTATCTTCTATATCATTTGTTTGTACATAGTTGTTTGTACATTTTCCTCCCTCCATTACATTATCAACTCTTCCAGGGCAGGGACTATTTTTGTCTTTCTTTGGATCCCCAATGCTTAGCACAGTGCCTGGAATGTAGCTGGTGTTTAATAAATGTTTATTGACTGAGATTACAATATAAATATCTTACAGGAAGAAACTTTTGTTTTTTATCTTCATGTAACCTTTGCCTGTACTTTGGATGTAGTAGGCTTCCAATGAGTGTTTGTTGAACAGAATTTAATTTCTCTGCTTTGATTCCTTTTGACATCATGTAGACATGGCCACAATGTATATGTACCTATTCCCAGAAAAAAATGAGAAAATACTTTTAGTATTCTTTATGGATAGGGTCTGACTCACAGACATATCCACATTGGGTCTCATAACAGAACAGCAGGTTGATCCATCATTGAAATGTACCATTCACTCACAGAGATGGAACACAGGCCACCTCACCTTTTCAGGTTCATTCTTCTCATACAAGCAAAGTAGAGGGGGAGCAACATGATATAATAGAATGAATAAAGGTACTTGTATGAACTGAGGCAGAGAGAAATGATCAGAACTAATGCAACAATTTATGCAATGGTCACACTTATAGAAAAGAAAACAACTTTGAAAGACTACAAAATTCTGATCAATGCAGGAACTACTCATGACTTAAGAAGAATAAAGATGAAATATTCCTCCTACCTCTTGGCAAAGGAGATCTGGACTAGAGGTAATGAGACATACGTTTTCAGACATGGCCAATATATTGATTTCTTTGCCTGATGAGATCTGGTTGTTAAAAGGGAGAGGAGTCCATTGTGGAAAGGAAATAATCAGGATAGTTGGTGGGGGGAGGAGAGAGAGAGGTGAAAAAGAAAAATCAATAAAACATTTTGTAATCCACAGTGGAAAATAAAAAGACATTCGTAACAGTAGAACGTTTTGTTACTACACTGTTAAATTTAATATGTAATTTTAAAATATCTATATAGAACAAAAGTGAGATTTTCAGAGTTGATTTCATTTTGCAGATTCTGAGTTTCTGGATATTATGAAGCTGAGGAAAGCAGCCAGGTGGGAAATGATGAGAATTCCTTGGATGTCCTTGTTAAGTGATGGAGGATCAGGAAGAAGCTTCAAGATGTCTACCCTCCACCCTCTCCAGCAGAGGAAGAGAAGGACCTCAGCCTTGGGATGCTGCAAAGGTATGAATTTCAAAGTTGACTTCATTGTATAGAATGATTGGTTTCTAAAGAAGCCATGTATGACTTCAGAGATAAGTCAGACTCCATTATAGAGGTCTCCATGCCTCAGTAGAAAATGTGTTTCTATTTCATTTCCGTGAATAACAATAAATCAGAGTACCAGCAAGTATCTAGACCTGAAAAGAATCTTAGAAATCATATAATTCGACATTGTCTTTCCTAATTTTACAAATGGATATACTGAGACTTAGAGAAGTTAAGCATAGTATACTTGATAAGAGTATTGGACCCTGAATCAGGAATAATGATAATAGCTAATGTTTAAGGCTCACATACCCTTAAAACTACATATAGACCCTTATAACAAGTCTGTGGGGTAGATACTATTATTCTCTCCTTAGCCTCACAAATGCTAGTTGACTTGCTCTAGATTCATACAGCTATTAAGTGTCACATGTAGTACTCAAACTCAGCTCTGTCCTGATTCAAAGTTCCTCCCATTACACCCGCCTGCCTATCTGGGTTTAAATTCCACATTTGATACTTAACATCTGTGTAACCATTAGAATATGTAACCATTGGGGTGCATGGGGTGTTCAGGGAGGACTAAAACCTCTAATGTGAAGGTTTGCTGAGTCCTTTTCATAACTGCTCATCTACCTTTGATATCTCCGTTTCACATAACTCTCACCTGTGGCTCAAAGAAACTGTTGCATGGCCAGAGGCCACACCCTTGCAAATTCTCAGCAGAAGGCTTAAACCAGATTGAAGGTTATTAATGGGCCTCAAATCCATTGGTGAGTTAGGTGGATGTCTACCCTGAGCTCATGAAGACTTCCTCTGTAGAATGGGTAGATGAGAACAATTTGTTACAATGGCCATGAAGGTGACTGAAGCAGGGAATATGGAGCTCTTAGAACCTGGTAGAACATTGAAGACACCATGGTTATCCCCTACATCTCAGGCTATCACCAGTCATCCTGACTTTTTTCTTACCACCGGACTTAATGACCGAAGTAGGGAGAAAGACTGATTGATGACTTTATGCAACTGTACTTCACTTAAATCTAATTCACAGGTAAGTCATCAACTGATGGTGTCATTGGTCCTCTTTGAAAATGAAGGACTAACAACAACCATTGAAAAACCTTGATTTCAGATTCTCATTTAATCATCTGTAAAATAGGGATAATTATGCCTGTAGTACCTCTATCCTGGTATTCCTGTAAGATTCAAGGCAGACCATGTTTGTAAAATATTTTGCTAATATTAAAGAACCAGGTAACTATCAGCTAGAAGTTTGCCTAAAGTTATAACTATTGTAAGGAACAGAATTACAACTGGAACTCAAATTGTATGCAATAAAGACAGGGTTCTTTTAATTCCAACACATTTTAAATATCCAAATTAAAGAAGCATATTGTAATGATTAAAAAAACACCAAAAGAGGAGTTAGGAGGCCTGGGTTCTGCTCTCAGATAAATTGCTATTGTATAATTTTCATCCAGTCTAGAGGGACAGTGAATAGAGTTCTGAATTTGAAGGCAGGAAGACTTGAGTTCAAGCTTGGTCTTGGATACTCACTACCTATGTGACTTTGGGAAAATCAACTCTCTCTGCCTCAGTTTTCTCAGCTGTAAAACGGGCATAATATTAGCACCTACATCCTAGGGTTCTTATGTGCATCAAATGAGATTCTATTTTGTAAAACCCTTACCACAGTGTTTGGCACACAGTAGGTTCTGAATATTTGGTCTCCTCATCACTTTTGGCTTCAGTTTCCTCATTTGTAAAATAATATTCATGTTTATATCACTAATCTACTTGCTTTGCTATGCAGAATCTGCTTTTCTTCCCAAATGGTTGTTAATCACATTACACAAACAGCAAAAAAAGGAACAGCAAGCTATTTAATATGATATGATTTTTGGATGGAGGCTGCAGGAGCAGCCTTCAGTGTGGAATTCCTAAAGTTCAATCATCTTGGAGGTCTCTTTCAGGTCTGAAATTTTGTGATTAAAAACTACATTTGAGGTGGTCCTCCAGGAGCCATATTATGATCTTCAACACCTTGCTGATGAATTATTCATATCACCATGTGCATGAAACCAATATGTGGATTTTTAGATTTACTAAATAATTTGTACAGCTTAGAGTCCGGATGCTTTGAATTTGCTTGAAGCAATAGGGCATTCCACCAGGGACTTGGGATATAATACTAGCTTCCCAAGTTCCTGGCGCCTCAACCATGCTCTTCATTGGTCGTCTAAATCTCCATAATTGATATGGCATTCACCCAAACATCTGGAAGCTGCTCTATCAAACCATGAATTTTAAAAGAATCACAACTTTCCCCTTTATAAATAGGCTAGGCATTGAAATAAAAGATCTAGAAAGTCTTCAGACAATGGGCAAGAAAACCATGCATTTATTAATCACTTTATACCCTCAGAAGATTTTCTTCTAGTCCTTTTCCAGCAAACTGGAGAAACTAGTTTTGATATTGCTTGATCTGTCCTGGAAGGAGCATCATTCTAGCAAAGACATAGGTTCAGTCACCACAGTTCTCTTCCTTTAAACCTTTATTCTTTCTCCTCCGGGTAGACATTTCCAGATATCATTTGCTAATGTGGCAAAGACGAAAAAGCATCAAGTTTAGTCAGGAGAGCCTAGAATTTAAATCTCATTTCTAACACTGACTAGCCATTCAATCATTGATAAGTCACCTAGCATTTCTGTCCCTCAGTTTCTTCTTCTGTAAAATGAAAATCTCATAAGTAAACAACAGTAATAGCAGGAATAATAAATTTAATTCTTGACTCATCATAAGCCCATATATAAATAATATCAAGCAGGAA
>JAQQSW010001269.1:0-20026 GCA_028646575.1 Pseudocheirus occidentalis
TCACACGGCTAGTTTTTTTTTTTGTGTGTTAAGTGTCTGAGGCCGGATTTGAACTCAGGTACTCCTGACTCCAGGGCCAGTGCTCTATTCACTGCGCCACCTAGCCGCCCCAGTCTTCTTTTTTTCTTATTGTGTCTTAAAGGGGTTGGAGGGCAGAAAACAAGGCTTTAAAAAGATTTACACATATCTACAAAAGCTCTCTATCTTTCACCTGTCTCCCTCTGACAAAGACAATGCTTTTTCACTTCCTAATTGGCTCTTTGGGAAGTATTTTTAGGTTGCAAAAGACCATGTGTGGGCACTGGCATAATCCTTATATTTTGCAGGCCCATCTATAACCTTCAAAAAAGACCCATTTCAATGAGAATTTTTTTTCTTTCTTGACATTTTTAAACACTTGAAAAGAATTTTAGACTCTAATGTTCATCTTTAGTTGGGATGTACTGCTATAATGATGGTGAAAATAAAATGTCACCATCCGTAGGAAGGGGAAGATCATCAACAAAATCATACATATAGATTTTTCTATCTGTTTTCATTTTATGTCTTCAATTGAACAGCAAGTAATGATAATGTACTGTACTTGTACGTAGTGTTTAATAAATACCTTTTTAATTGATTCACTCATTCATACATGGGATACTATGATGGGCATTGATGATAAAAGAGAGAAAGACAATAAATTCCTGCTCTCAAGGAACATGGCAGCTAAAAGTGGGATCACATCTAGATGTGGGAATAAGACAAGAGAAATTCTCTCAATCTTGGAATTAAAGAAAATAATGATTTCAACCAGTAGATATATAGAGGTTAGCCAGAGGTGAGGAGTCATAGGATGCTAGGTCCAAAGACACAGAGGTGGCAGTTGGCAGAGTGAAATTAGAGAAACACTTAAAAGTCAAGTTTAGTTGGAGAGTCATTTTTGTGAATGGGAAAATAGCAAAAGATGCTGGAAATGTTATTTAAATTATAAGAATCTTTAAAATATTCTGCTAATTTTGAAACAATTATATACAATTTTTTATTAGAACCCTTAAATTTGAGTTTGAATCCTCCTTCCACCTATTGAAACATGTAGATTGAATTCCATGTGTAGAATAGGAAGGTTCTATTTTAATTTCCCATGCCAAAAGCTGAATACCTGAACTCCATGGTGGGAGAGAGGATCTTATAAAGCATTCCATTTCTAGTGTAAAAATCTAATAAAGCATTAACCTGGAATACTTGGTCATGTTAAATCAACTTCATAGCAGGGTACTAGATGAGATGAGTCCATGGGGACAATTAGAAGTAAAACATATTACAGTTTTGCCATGTAAAGCTTATTACAGGCTTATTATGTGAATTCCTTCAAGGCTTACTGGAATGGAGCCCTCATTTTGATAGACCAAGAATTCTTCCCAAAGTCTTTTGATTATTATGTTTTTAATGAGGTTTGTGTGCTCTGGGAGCATGAGTCAGTGTTTTCTCTTCTCCCTCCCTGTCTTTTTTTTCCTATAGCTTTCTTATTAGTAGAAAAGTCTACTAATACTGGAGTCACCCAACATGAGAATACTAGTGGCTTTGATTTGCCTTCAGAAGACTGATAGCTCTGCAGGCTGATAATCCCGAAAATTAAAGTATTGTCAGGATACATCTTGATATGACCAAAGAAATTAGGCCAAAGAGAAACAAAGGTTTCAACATTAGATTTTTATACAATAGTACAACTGGAGAAGAAAATGATAAAACTAATGAGGGGCAGATGTAGCAATGAAAATGAATACAGTTTTAGAATATTTCAACAGAAGTCTAGTGTCTTGAACTGAAGGGTAGATGTTGCTGTACAGGGACATGGATTCCTCAATCATAATACTGTATCCATATAAAATCAAATTATATATTGAATATTGCATCTAATTGTAAACCCCTGTGTGGATCATAGAATTCAGAGATTAAGAGAACATGAAACTCAATGAGGCCAATACCTAATTTTATGGGGAGAAACTATGTGGTCACATAGTTAGTAACTGTTGAGGTAGCTTTTGAACTCAAGTTTTTCTGACTCAACATAGAACAATGTACCACCAACTACACTATAATGATTGTCAAAGACAAGAAAATTAGAGAATCATTGAGAAGACAATCTAATGTAAGCCTTCTTAATATTTGTTTCATGTACCACCTTGTCTGGTGAAACTTATAGAATCTCTCAGAATAATGATTTAAATGCAAAAAATAAAATCCATGAAACTATACAGGAAACTGGTTATATTGAAATATGATCATCCCCATATGGGAATCTGATACCTGTTAATATTGTGAACTCTATAACTATGGTAACATCTAAAAGGCATATAGATAAATAGAGGGTGTGGGTACAAATTATGCAAAATGATGATAAAATTTCTTATTAAGGGACTGCAATGGAAGAAGAGGAAAGAATGAAGCAGAAAAGGGTAAATGATGCTACATAAAGAGCCATAAAAACAAAATAGCAGAGAGAAAGAAGGGATAGAGGTGACCATTATATGAGCTATAATGTAAAATTATATATCATATATAATTATAATTAAATATGTGGTTATATAATTATAATATATAACAATATAAGCTAAGCTAAACAAAACTGATACGATACAATGATACGATGTAATATAATGTAATTTAATGTAATATAATATATTATAATGTAATATAATATAATGTAATGTAATGTAATATAATATAACATAACATAACATAACATAACATAACATAACATAACATAACATAACATAACATAACATAACATAACATAACATAACATAACATAATATAATATATAATGTAATGTAATGTAATATAATTCCCTCACTGGTTCTGGTGCAGGGAGGGAATAACACAACCAGTTAAATATAGAACTCTATTGAGAAGAGACATAAAACTTATCACAATAGATGGAAAGAGAGGTGCAAGAAGAGCACTCCATGAAATCTATTCTCGTCAATCTGGTTCGCGGAAGAAATAATATACAATATTGAGTATAAAAATCTATCATATCCTAGAGACAGTGTGGGGGGAGGCCAAAAAAGGGGAGGAGGTTGAAAGGGAGGGAAGAAGCAGTAAGGAGAAGGGTAGGAAAAGGGAGGGGAACAGATAAGAAGGGAATACTGAGGGAGGCAGCTGTCAAAAGGAAAACTCTTAAGAAGGGGAAGGGAGAAGAGGAAAAACAAAAGTATAAACAGGAGAGGGAATAGGATGGAGGGAAAGACACAGATAGCAATCATAACTATGAATGTGAGTGGGATAAACTCTCCCATAAAATGGAGGCAGATAGCAGAATGGATTAAAAACCATAATCCTACAATATGCTGCTTGCAAGAAACAATCTGAAACAGGGGGATACACACTGGATAAAGGTAAAAGACTAGAATAAAATATATCATTTTTCAGCCAAAATTAAAAAAGTAGCAGTAGCAATCCTCATCTCAGACAAAGCAAAACCAAAAATAGATCTAATTATAAGAGATAAGGGAGGAAATGATATCCTGCTAAAAGGCATCTTCAAAAATGAGGCAATATCATCACTAAACATTTATGCATCAAATAGTATAGCATCTACATTCATAAAGTAGAAATTAAGGCAAAAATATTTATTGCAGCTCTCCTTGTGGTGTCAAAAAAATGGAAATTAAAGGGATGCTGATCAATTATTGGGGAATGGCTAAAGAAGTTGTGGTATATGAATGTAATGGAATACTATTGTGCTATAAGAAATGGGAGAAGATAGACTTCATATTTACCTGAATAGGCTTATACAAACTGATGCTAAGTGAGAAGAGCAGTACCAAGAAAAATTTGCACACAGTCACAGACACATCATATGTATGACAGCCAGCATTGATAAACTGGACTCTTTTCAACAATGCACGGTTATACGACAACTCTACAAGTCTCAGTATAGAAGGAAATATTTACATTCAGAGAAAGATCTAGAAAGAACAGAGCTTAAATGGAGACTGAAGCAATCTACATGCTATCATTCTTTTCCATGTTTGGTTTTGTTTCTTTTTTCCCATTGTTTACTCCATTGGTTACAACCCTTCTATACAACCAGACAAATGTCCAATGCAAAAGTATTTGTAGATCCTATACTTGATTGCATGCCACCACAGGTGGGGGGAATGGAGAGGGAGGGGAGAAACTTTGAAACTCAAGGGATTCTAGAACTGAATCATGTAAACTAAAAGTAAATAAACAAATCAATTTTTAAAAAAGAAATATAATTATGGAATTATATTTTACATTGAATTTGTAATAAATATATCTGGAGCTAAGTCTCATAAGTACATTGAAGTAAAGATGAGCAAATCAATATTTCTAGATATCTGTAATGGTTATAATGTGGTATAATAATTTATGCTATTTCTATTGGTCACAAAGTCATCAATACTGTTATATTGATGTGAATACAAAGGTGCTCTAAGGGTTAATATTAAAGTTTGCTTTTTCACTATGTTGGGAGGCCCTCCTGAGCATGAGAGCATCCTAAAGTCTCTACCATAAAATGTCCCCCATATTCTGTATCATCAAAATTCTTTGTCTCTCCCCCCCTACCCCTGACCCTGGGTTATAAAATTTCCCCTGTCTCTTTTATCTTGTGTCATCCATCTTTCTCATCCTATCCCTAGATCTTCAACCCCCATTAGAAACCCTAAAACTATATCACCACCCTATAGGCTGTGTAACTTTCTGTCTATATAAGTCTTGTCCTTTTCTGATACTAGTGCCTTTTGTTTAGCTCCTTGCTAAATCTCAAGCCCTGTTGATTTTGCATCAATAAAGCCCCCATTGGCTAAAGAGAAGGTCTAAGTGAATGCTTTCAAAGACCTGAACCAGCTCTCCCAACTCAGATTATATGATATTATCATAGTTTGTTGCCTACATTCATAATGGAATGAAATGCAAAATTTTGGTTAGATGTTATTGAAAATAGATATGTTTTTTTTCATCACCAAATTCAGACTCCCTGAAATCTGTTGGTGTCTATGGACCCCAGGTTAAGAACATCAGATTTAAAGAAAAATATGGAACTTTCTCAATGTGCCAGATTCATTCCTTTTGCTTTCTTCCAAAATGGAAGCTTTCAAAAAGGTAATACAAATAGCCCAAGATCTGGTCTCAAATAGCATTTTAAAATATTTGCAACCTTTTAGAATGTGTTTTTCTTTCTGCCACAAATAATAGTTTACTTATATCATCCCCATATGGATTTCATCAAATAGCAAAATTGTTTTTCCCCATGAACCCTGGTGAGTCATAGTCATATTTTTCCCTATTCTACAATCTAAAAGGAAGCTTGGAGATTGTCTGGTCCCATTTGGAGTTTTATTGGTTTGTACATTTTATGTCTTTAAGTTAAAAGGTGGCCAAGTTGCTTCAGGAACTGAGAGGTTGAGAACCATTGCAGTAAAATACTGGAACATTCATCAAAAATGGATGCATGTGAAATACACATTTTCTATAATATCTTGGATTTGTGTGCCCTTTCCAAAAACCTAAATGATCTTTTAATTCCAGCAATCCAAAAATCTTCCCTGGAGATTTTATTTTTAGCATAATAAAAATTATGGATATAGTCCTCTAAGTTTTTTTTTAACATTTCATGAATATAGAGCCAGAAGGAATCTTTGAAATCATCTCATCCAACACCTTCATCATAAAAATAAGGAAACTGAAACCCTGAGAAGTTAAGTGACTTTGCACTATCTTTCATGCTTACAGGCACTCTCAATTAATCTGTACTTCACAAAATTCCTGTTTCTGTAAGATTCAGCACAGATAGAAACTTCTACATGCAGCCTTCCCTGATTCTCATAATGGCTAGTACCCTCCTCTCACTATCTTTTTTTTAAATCATTTATTCTTTTTACATTATTTTCTGTATATGCCTACTTATGTCCTTGATCTCCCAGTAGACTATAATCTCCTCGTAAGCAAAGATTTTTGACAGTTATTGTTTTTATATTCCCCAATGTCTAATATGTCTAACGTAATTGGAACATAACAGATGGTTTAATAAATTATTTGTTGATTATTTGTCATGTGAATCAACTGCTTTTATCAATTAACTTACTGTCTTTGTGATTCCCCAGAATGAAACACCCTTCAAAGAATGCTATTCCCTTATAGGTGTCCCCCTCATTAGAATGTGGGCTCCTTGTGGGCAAAGAATTATCTTTTTTATTCATTGTCCCAAAAGTCTTTATCCAATTTTAATCTAAAAATCAATGAGTTAGTCAAAATTTACTAAGTACCTACTATATTCTAGACACTATACTAAGCACTATGAATATAAAGGAAAGGGGGTAGCAGTTTACTCTGTCAAAGTGCTAATAATCCAATGGAAGACATGAAAAACAAAAACGATAAATATTTGTTAAGTACCTATTATGTTTTAGACATTTTGCTAAGCATTGGTGATACAAATAAGAAATAGGAAAGGCAAATCCTGCCCTCAAGGAGCTCATAATCTAATAGGATAATGCATAAAAGGAAGCTGAAGGAGAGGGGTGAGTGCTGTACAGTATCAAGTGCAGGTCTTGGTGGATAATGGAGGAGGGCAAACCAGCCTATGGAAAATTTTGAGCACTCTATAAAGGGAAGCTATGGGAGGAGTTTTTTGTTCTTCCCTCTGACCCTGCAACCAGAAAGGTAAAAGCTAAAAAGGGCACTTATGGAGAGTGAGTAATCAAGTGGAAACCATCTCCGATAAGATGAACTTCCTAGTGATAAATTTACCTGGTGATGCATTTATCCTAGGCAAGGCAGGATGGATGATGGGGGAATCAAAACTATACCCATAACTATGTACAAACAAGCTATATATGGGATAGCCTTAAAATTCATTAAAACTTTTGAGATGCATTATAATTGTATAACCAGTGCTTATCACAGTGCCTGGAAAATAGTAAGTACTCAATAAATACTTTCATTCATTCAAAGTATATTTTAATTAAAAGAAAACTAAAGTTCTTAGATATCGATTTTTTCTGAGATACCAAAAACACATTAGATGTCATTATACTATTCTATTTGATTTAACATAGCTAAATTTATAGCTACTATGCTTTTCATTATCCCATCTTATAGAATCATAGGTTTGGTAGGTATTGTCAACCCTGAAAACATGTAACTTAGGATCACTTGCTCTAATATGAACATTTCATAGAGGAGATAACTAAAGCTCAGAAATATCTAATGACTTATCCAAGAACACACAGATTTTTGAAAGAGAAGGGACTTGAGACATGTGATCCCAGCAGTATATGAATATGGATAAACTAATTTCTTTGAACTTTAGGTGTTTAGTATGTCAAAATGTCAAACAAATAATAATACCTATATTCATTAACTCATAAGATTTTTGCAAAGTTTCAACAAAATAACAAAGTATTGCATGAAAGCCATTTATTTCCATTGTTTGATTTTGGTTACAAAGTTTTTCAACATAAATACAAGCAAACATTCCTCATGCCCCCTAGGGATGATAGTATAGAGGTGTGGGCATCTGCTTGCATCTTTACTTCCAGGACTATAGAGTTCTTCAACCTTCTGCTTCTTTCTTACTGGTTTGCCTCATTTCTGACTGTATCTAACACATGAGGTCCAAGTGACCATTCCTTATGTTAATCCCTGCTATGGTTATTGCCACTCTGTCATTCTGTTTCATCCTTCTTTTTCTACTCATCTTCTTCCTTCATGTCTCACATGTCTTCAGTTTCTCACATGTCTTCATTTTCTCAAAATGAGACTGGCTTTTATTTTTTTAAAAAAATCACCAGTCAACCTGAACATACTCATTGCCATACAACAATCAAGAAAATCAGTAGGTTGGTAGTACACACTATGACTGGGTTTGAGTTTTGTGTGCTTGCTTCGTCTTTGATAGTCAGAAGATATTTCTTTGCTATCAAAGAGGGGTTTTGTTTGTAAGATGCAAATATTTCCTCCTTTGTAAAATAAAATGATAGAACCATATGACCTCCAAGTTTACTTCCATCTCTTAAAAAAGATCTTCCAGGATTTCTACAATTCTGAAAACTATCCAAAATTGATAGGGGTCCCTGAATAGAAAATGAATCATTTTATTTTCCTTGTATTAATGACATTTGTAGCATTAGATTTTTAGTTGAAAGGATGGAAATTTCAATCTTGGCTTATTCAATACTATCTGTGTGCAAATGACGACAAAAATTTCTTCTAAATCCTCAGTCTTGGAATCACACAGTAGTATTCTATATGCCTTGAATTCGTTTATACTATTTTGAAAGAATACAATTTCTTCATGGTTTTTATCCCTGAAGTAAGTATAATAATAACATAGTAAGAACAAACATAAAAAATTCTCTCTGAAATAACCTTCCACATACAGTGTATGAATATGAATAGGCACTGAATTGTTTGAATTCTTATACAAAAAAGATGTTTAAAAATAATTTTACACTATTTTTGGAAGTAAGGAAGTTTAGTGGTGAATTTTTGCAACCATACAAGACTACTTGAGATGGAGTTTAGTGTAAGGGCTATAGAGCAGTCCAAGTCAGGCTGACTTGTGTTCAAATATACCTCTGCCATATGAACGCCGATGTGACTTTGGGTAAATTACTCTCAGTGTTCTAGAAAATTCTCTGACTATAAATGGAAAAACAAGATGTCAATCTGTATCAATAGAGTGAGTTTCCTTACCTTGAATTTCCCTATACCAGTGAAATCAGAGCTAAACTCCTTGTACCTATGAATGCATTTATTTTTGAAGGATTTTTTTTTAAAAATTGTATATATACGTATGTATATATGTCTGTGTTGAGAAGTTATTATTCCTATCATATATCTATGTGTATACATAAATACATAGTGCATATACCTATGTATGTGTGTGTATACAGATAGGTATCTATAGTATGTATCACTCCTTTTATAGTATTATTATATCTAGTGCTATGGTTTTGGCAGAATAGAAACCCTTGGAAAACCATAAGTTAAAACCTATCTATAATTTATACCCAAGTCTTTCTGAGAATTTCCTGAAGATCATAGGGTTTAAGAAACTCATCTTTGGACTGCAAGTTAATAAGTATCACAAGAGGGATTTGAACTTACTCTATCCATTACTCTAGGAGGGACAAGGAACCTGTGGCCTTGAGAACACATGTGGTCCCCTCTAGGTCCTTAAATATGTTGCCTTGACTAAATCCAAACTTCACAGAACAAGTCCCCTTAATAAAAGGAATTGTTTTGTAAAACGTAGACTAAGTAAAAATGCCACACCCAAGGATCCACAAGGCCACATGTGGTCTACAAGCCACAAGTTCCCCACCCCTGCCTAGGATACCTTATCATTCATAATGCTCATAGAGTCAGCATTCTCTCACCTAGTAGGAGAATGGTTTTTAGACTGCTACAGGATATAAAATGTGTGTGGTTGTTTTTTAAGAGATGTCTAGTTCACAGGAATGATAGTATGAAAGACAAGGTAAAAATTTAGAAGTGATCTAATGTAACAGACCCAGAGAATATAAATTACTTCACAGTAATTACTTCACAGTCACAGGTGCAGTAAAGAGCAGAAGCAGAATTTGAAACCAAATCCTCTGAATCCTAAGTCCATTTACATGGACTTGGAATTTACTTTTACAATCCCAATTACCATTACATATTATATAGGAATATTGGTTAGAAAACATACTCTAATAAAGCAATGTAAATGAAAAAGGTCTCAAGAGATTAGATGCATAATGGAATTGACTTATTGCTCTCTGTTAAAATTTTCCAATATATTAAGGAGCCAAAGTGCTGACCACAGAGGTGTTGGTCATCCTCTAAGCAGCTGAAGCCTGATGAATTGCCATTCCTTTTACCTTGAACTGCCTAGATGAATGGCATGAATGGTAGGATGAAAGCACCCCATTATTTTGAAATGCTATAGTCCTATGGTTTGGGCTGACAAGTTTTCAACAATAAAATCCCCCCAAATGACAATGAAATGAACTTAAATGAGTGGAAAATCTTATTCCACTGTGTCACATGGGACTCAGATGATACATATTTTTAACAAAGCATATCACTTCCCCTCTTGTGGAAAAAGAATGTTCATTATATTTGGTCGTGGAAATGATCTTATAAACCAAATAGTCCTGCTCCTTGTTTTAACAAGAAATAAACTACAATCCAAATAGAGGAAATCATTTTTCTGAGGTCATATAGGTATAGATAACAATTGCCATATACAGACATTTGAACGCAGTCTTTTGACTCTAAATTAGGATTTTCACCAATACAACTCATTATTCCACAAGTTTCTGTCTAAAAGATGTTTCTGATGAGAATTATCTTTTAACATCTGGGGAAGGGGACAAAGTAGATTCCCCTTTAGATAGACTGTCATTATTTTATGCATAAAAAATTAAATTCCCCTAATTATGAGAAGAGACTAAAGCAGGATGTTGCTCTGAAAACATCACTGTGATTTAAGATGTCTATTTTGTCTATTGAAAAGGGAATACTTTGCACCAAAACGTTTGTTGTTATAATGGCATTCCCAGACAATACTATCATTTGTTTTTTTTTAACAAGGGAACCTATGTAGTTTTCACCTTCCTGCCATGTAGTGATCACTCTTTGATGGTCTCATCCCCATAATTAAATTCTAAATAGTTTATTCCATATTTGTTCAGAACCACTGTCTGAAAAACTAGAGATTGTTTACTGAAGCAATTAAGACAGTAGTAATCAGCATTCATATTACAATACAATACTTTATAAAAGCCCACTGAATGTTAAGTATGTACTAATGTAGTTGGGTTTTTATGTTAGATTTTTTATTTTTTGAGTGGAGTGGGTTGTTGGACTAGAGCACTTCCCATTGAGCTGGCCATTTATGTTCTTGCTCTTGGTAAAGGACACATACACTCTGACACATGGAATGAGGTATGTATGTTTCACTCCATTTGAACACCCTTGACTCCCCCTGTAGTAAGAAGAGATAACAATGATCTCACCTCCTCCATTCACAATTGTTCTTCATTTTATTAATTCTTCTTCATGTCGTAGAGCTGGAGAGGATGTGAGAGAATCATACAGTTCTTCCTTTTATATATAAGACTGAGGAGACTCATAGATAGGGTAGATTAATTCCAAAGACACACAAAATATTAGTGGCAAAACTTCTAGGTCTCTAAACTACCAAAATACTTTTATTTTTGCTATCTCATACCACAGTGGCTAATAAAATAAATGCCATGTTACCTGGCCAAAGCACAAAGTGTCTTTACTCAGCAGAATGAAGTTTCTACATAAAAGTATTTTCATGACCATAACATGAGGCAACAAAATACTTCACACAGAACTATTAACAAAACATCTCTGTACTCTTCCCTATGATTTTCCCCCTTTCCAGCTGTGAATGTGATTCACATGGTGTTATCTGCAGTTGCAGACTTTTGGCTTAATGATCTCATCAAAGTATTGCATGAGAAAAAGAAAAAAAGGATTAACTTATGTATCAAAAAGCAAGTCAGACTTCCTTCTCTTCCTTTGCCTTTCAGATTAGTAATTCATTAAACTTTGACTTTTCATAGGTTATCTCAAGGGTTTCTGAACAGAAATTTGTACAGGAAAAATAAAACAAACATAGATTCACCTATATTCTGTTCAGCAATCAGACTTTCATCTCTCCATATGTACGTGACAATATATTTCAGGATACAAAGATGCTTGGATATGAAAAATCACAAGGAAATTTATTTGCAATAGTCAATGAAATTAACACACCAAGGATGCTGGCTAAAGTAGGAGTGCTTGGTTGTGGGGAAAAGGAACACCTTAAGGCATAATGTATTCTGAAGTAAATATTTGAACCACACCACCACTACCACCCCCATGGAGCAGAGTCATCTGTAGATTACTGGACTATTATATCACTTACCTTCTTATAATCTCTCTCATCTCTGCCTTAACCCTTGCGATGCAATTACGAATTACGTCGGACTATGGACACAGGGAGTTTCTCATATATTCCATCCCCTCCACTCCAAAGAGAAAGTATGCCTTTTATTCAAAATATCCCACATGCTTGTAATATTCTCTCATCAAACTGCCTCATGTTGTCTAGAATTCTTGGCTTTTGTCAAGGTCAGGTGCATGGCACTTCATCCTACTTTTCCTGATCACCCTTTTCAGTTGCAACTGATCACTATTTCCTCACAGTCTTCATGCCATTTTGCTTATGTCTCTCTTTTGCTTTCATCTAACTCTCCTTTGTATTGTAATTATTTGCGTATGTATCCTTTCCCCTCACTAAATTGTAAGATCTTTGATAGCATGGTCTATGTCACTTAGTACATTGAACAAATATTTATTATGCACTTGGATACAGTTTCTTAAGCACAAAGGTATATAATAATACCCTTGCCTTCAAGGGGATTACAATTTAGTAGTTGGGCAGTGGGGAATAGTTGAAACAGATTGTTTAACCTCCCTGAATTTGTTTCAACACCTGTAAAATGAAGGTGTTGGGTTAGATGACATCTTGGATACTCTCCAGGTCTAGATTTATGATATTTTGGTCCTATCATTTGGTCCTATGATCATGTCCTGTACACAAAATTTTATGCACACATAACATAGGCTGGTATAGTTGTCCCTTCTCACTCTTTTTCTAGTTTGAATGCTTCATTTCTTCAGTGCTTTAAGCAGAAATGATTTTTTGATGCAAGTATATACTACACTAGTGAAGATCATGATCCTTCTATGAATTTTTAACTCAGTTTTGAGAATTGTTACAACCAAATTTATCTTTGTGGCCAACCAAGTGATGAACATCTCCAAATAGCTATCTTTGGACAACAAGTACAGTTTGTTACCGATTGTTTGCCTGAAACCATTTCAATGAAATAGAGAAGGAATGTTGTGACCAGTGCTTAATAACATGTTAGAGGAGTCAGGACTCTGGGTCTCTGGGTTTCACTAACTCTCCCCCAGTAAGAGGCTTTTATCTAGAACTAGGTGTTACCAAATTTCTAATCATTTCATCTCTTTAATCTTCAGTTTCCTCCGATGTAAAATGAGATGATTGAACTAGATGATCTCTTATTCTTGCTCTAACCAAGACACCCTCCCCCATAATTCCCCAGTCCTGAAACCTGTTCTTGTCAAGATCATATTCTTGTCTGTTTCAGGATTGATTGGGGTTTGCCATGTTCTTGAATGGCCCAAGAGACAGCTGAATGTAGAATTTCCTTTGGTGATTTTGTGGATCAGCAAAATATTTTCAGATGGTCCAATTTAGGTTGGTGATTGACCTATAATTTAGAGAATATTCTCAAAAAATAGAGATATATCATGGATTTGTATGAGATGAACAGAATATTATCATTTCTGGAGGCACAGGGGACTTACATAAAGAAAAAAAGGTCTTAGGAAAGCCATTCCAAAGAGATAATTGTTAACTCAGATAACAGCATAGGTACAATATGGTAATGGGGCCCTTCTTCAGAGAAAAAACAGCACTCTAGTCATTTCAGGACTAATGAGTAGCCAAAACCTCTCTAGAGGGATGTTGAAGAAAATTGGAGATGTAAATTAGAGATGTGTTAAGTAGTCTAGCAGCAGCTAACAAAGGTTACCTGCTGGCAAATGGGCCATGTTCAGCACCTTATTTACTGCCAGTGTTAATCCCTTAGGTACACATTGGAGTCAGAACTTCTGTACCTAGACTTTTTTTGTAAGTTACCTCCCAGTAAATGGGCAAGTTTAACATGTAAAATCATCTGCTAAAGGTTTTTGTAGCACCTAGATTCTGAAAGTATTAAGACTTTCCTTTTATTAACTTAGAAACAAATCTGAATCATTTCTCAAAGACATCCTGATGATGAGAGAGAAAAAGAACACTATAGAAATGAATCTAAACCCAATATAGGTATGAGACATGACTTCAGGAAATCAAACATATAATGAAGGATATGATCTTTGGTATTGTAAAAAAAAATATTAAGAACTAATTCCTCTGCTGTTTCTCAGAATTTCCTTCCTGACCTTCTTCCCAGTGAAAGTAAAATGGCAGGCAGAGACAGTTGAAGGTGAAACTTCAGATTAGGTGTAAAAGGGCCCTTCCTTATTTGGACTTCCATGCTTTCTCTCTTTACACTGTAAAGACAGTGCTATTGGATGACTGTCCTAACTTGGCATTCCTGTCAAGTTTTCCTCCTTCCTTTATAGATCTTGGTTTTCTGAACTATATTTAATTCACTCTTGCCTCTGATGTGTCATTCCTTTCTCCATTATCATCCTGGAATTTTAATGGATTCCTCTGTCCTTTAGGATGAAATTATCTTGACCAACTGGTGCTCAAGAGTAGCATTAGTCTCTTTCCTCTCAAGAGACCATGTGACCCAGATCCCTCAGGCTAAGTATTAAGGCTCTTCTTCACTCAATCTTCTCCAATGATGTACCTAGCACTGGTTCTCTTTTATTAACCAATAGTCTGTTCTAGCTCTGAGGCTGAGTAATTAATTTTTCCTTGAAGATCACTGACAGAGGTAAACATATTCCATGGCTAATTGCGGGCCTAGTTGAATCTTGTCATCACTTCTCTCTTGCTGGATTGATACATGACTCAATTCTTTCCCTTCCCGGGGAAATAAATTGTTAGAGGCACAATTAGAAATAAAAATTATTAAATGGATATTTGCAAATGCTTTCAAAATATGTCCCTCTCTCTAAGTAAAACTACAGAAAGGCATGATATTATCTCTATGTAGGCTTCTGAGAATGTAAGACTTCAGGGAAGAAGATTAAAATTAGTAGAAGTTTAGATCCCATTCACTATCTTAAAACAGTAACAAATTTGCTCAAGGAAATAATAAAGAATTGAAACAACAACAAGAATAACAAAAATGGCAATGACAATTATAACAGTAACAAAAGTCAGTGGTAGAAGAAGAAAAAAAGAAACATTTTTCATACTTATTTTGCGCTAAGTATTATGGTAAGCATTTTACACATAGGAGAGTCTTAAAAATATGTGAGATATATATATATATATATATATATATATATTATTATTATTATCACCCCTGTTTTACAGTCAAGGAAACTGAATCAATCAAAAAGAAAATGACTTTCCAATGATCATAGCTAGCTAATGTCTGAAGTTGGATTTGAACTCAAACCTTCCTGAACCTAGGCCAAACACTCTCTCATGGTAGCACTTAGATTTCAGAGGGGTTTCTGAATCTGGATGGGGAAAAATATTAGGATTAAAAATGAGACTACTATCCTTTAAGGAAGCAACATCAGTAGAGTGGCAAAGACAGAAGAAGATAACCATTGGTCAAGATGTAAGTGAGTAGTGAGTAATCCATTAGATTGTGAGTACCTTAATAATAGAATCTGTCTATTGCCACCTTTTTGTTTTAATTTCCATGCTTAGCACCATGCCTGGCACATAGCAGATGATTGCTAAATGCTTATTGACTGACTGAGGAAGGTGAGCTGCAAATTTTACATTGTGGATAACCTTATGGTGGTCATATTCTGCCCCAATGAAGTATTATTTCATAAATTTCTAGTTCCAGCTACAGACTTTGAAACTTCTCTGTAACTTACCATTTTAGAAAGTTGCCTTAGTGTCAGAGAAGTTAAATGATTTGCACACAGTAATACAGTTAGTGTCAGAGAAAGTATTTGAAATCTGGTGTTGATATCTCCAATTACTACTCCATGTACAATGGTGATGCCTCTCTGTGATAATAACTTAAGGGTTTAATTGCTATATCTTAGGATATATCAGATGCAAATTAAAATAATAAGATATATGTTATGGGATCTGTGTATGTATTTGTGTACATATTCTAAATCACATCTTGTATCTTATGAATTAAACAACATAAAAAATAAACTTAAATGTAAACAAATGAAAGATAATAAATAGTAACAATTGTTAAGATTTCTATTCCCTCTCTCACAGAACATTTTTTCCCAGTAAGTATGTGTGCCACTGTATTGAAAACATCCCTGAGAATAGAGATATTATTTGAAAAAGAACATATAAAAAGCTGGATTAGACATACTGGTATGCAGTTTATTCATTTCAGAATTATTATGGGGGTGAGGGGAACAGATATATGTGGGTTGAGTTCAAATAACTCTTCCAGGATTGAATTAGAACTAATAACAAATCTTGATCAGAATGACCTCTAACTCAGAGTTACCACTAAGGATAACTTAGAACAATGATACTAAATTACTTATAAGATTGCAGAGTTCTATACATGCTTAAATGAATATCATGCCATGCCCTTTGTGTAGAGCTCAATCAAGCTGTACCCTTAGTTCAGTCACCCTGGAAAATCACAAAAAGGTATATCACCAGTTAATGACATCTTTTTTTCAAAGAAAGTACCTTGAAAATTAATAGAGATTCTCAATAATTTTGGTTAATTTACTTTTAAAAAATAAGTAAGGTTGCTTTATATGGGGCTTCTCTTTTTTCTCAAGTGCTTTAATTTATGTCATTTTATTTCATTTTTACAACACATTTTAAATAACAAAAGTTTCCAATTATAGAGCATCTGACATTTGGTAGGACTTTCCTTATGACCACCCAGAGAGATAAGTCATAGTATCTGAGGATCTAGTGCTGGATGATGAAGCTAAAAAGTTATCTCCTTCATTTTTTCTGAAAAGAAAATTATACAGAGAACTGGAATACTATTCTTTAGCTCCAAGTTCAATGGTCTTCCTAAGGCAGTATCAGTTCTGATTGATCAGAGCACCTTACACATGTTTAGAGTATAGAGCTAAGAAGTGATTGTGCTATGAGATGATGGAAAGTTGAAATTATCATATTTAGAAATAGAGTGGAAGAGATTATCTGGTCCAACTTCCTCATTTTATGTGTCAGGAAACTGAGGGCCAGAGATGTGAAATGAAAAGCCTTGAGTTATACACATAGTGAGTTCCACTCCCAAGATGTCATCACTTTCTACACTGCTACATGCAATATAAGAAACACTTGATGAAGCTTCTGCCTTCGAAAAATATCATCACCAGCAGCATAATGAATACCATAATATGGTAGATAGAGCGTAAAACTTGAAGCCAGGAAGATTTAGGTTTAAATCTAGCTTAAAATGCCAACTCAATCTACTAGCATTTATTAAGAACCTAACTCTTCCTTCAACATCTTTAAGAATCTTTTCGGCACAGTCAATAAAACATTACATATGAAGTAAGAAATATTTAAGTTTAAGACTAACCCTGGACAGATTAACTGTGACCCCGGGCAAGGGAATGAACTTGTCTCAGCCTGTGTCCTCATCTATAAAATGGCAGTCAGTCAATAAGCATTTATTAAACACCTACTATGCATCAGGCACTGTGCTAAATGCTGGAGATACAAAGAAAGACAAAAAATCAGTCCCTACTCTCAAGGAGATGCCAGTGTAATAGGAAGACAACATAAATATATTTACAAATGAGAACTATACCAGAAAATTGGGAGTAATCTCAGCAGAAAGGCACTGGGACTAGTAAAGGCTTTTTTCAGATGGTGGAACTTTAGCTGAAATGTAAAGGATATTATGGAGGATTGAAATTAGAGGTGAAGAAGAAGAAAAGTATTACAAGTATGTGTGAAAGTCAGGGAAAATACCCAGAATTGGAAATGGAGTGTTGTGTTTAAGGAATAACAAAGAGGCAAGTATCACTTGATCTCCAAGTAGGTGAAGAAGAAGAAGGTATAAGGAGACTGGCTGTGACAATGTTGAACGAGTAACTTCTCTGAATACACTTTTTTTCATCTGCAAAATGGTGGTAATAATGGCATTTACCTCATGGAGATATTAAGATCAAAAGTGCTTTATGAAGTTTAAAGTGCAATAAGTATCTGTTAATATCATTACCACTTTTTATTATTATTTTCATTCTCAATATTTAAATAGGATTTAGGTAGAAAGAATACAAGGGCAACTTTCTATCTTACTATTATTTCTGTATAGTCAATGTCCTAAACATTATTATAAAGGTGAATGAATTTTGTTTTCTATAGTCAAATAAAAGCATTAAAATGACCGCTCCCCTTTGTTAGCCCATTGAAAACATCTTCAGTCTAAATCCAATAGTAGATATATCAACGTGGATAATAAGGTTTATCTCATCTTATTACCCCATGATTTTTATGTACTTAGATATTTTGAAAGGTTTCATTCCAAATCATTTAGAAATTGCGAATATGTGGGATGGTGATACTAAAAGCATGGTTTTAAAAAGGTTTTGGTTTGTTAGTGTTTAATTAATCAATGTTATATCCAACTGATGGAAGGCAAATGATCTGGTGGTGATACTGCTCCAGCTCTTATTATTTGGCTTCCTGAGGTTATATTGAGGCTAATATTTTTAGGATGGAAATTTGTTATATATCAGCACATAAAAGACTGCAAGATTCTTATCTTTAATCCTAATTGCCAGGTCATTTATTTCTAGGTATTCAGTTGGTACTACATTTTTTATGACTTCTAGTAATATTTTCTCCTGCCCCTCCATTTCCTTGAATAATCTTTATGGATCAATAACTCTGAGTTCCTTCACAATAATTCATATGTAGATTTCCTTAGCAATGACCAAGTCCCAAGTTGTCATCATACACTGTATTTCAACAAATTTATCTTTGTTACTCCTTTCTCAACTTTTGTCAACATATTATCAATTGAGTTTATATGATTGCCATCAATGGAGGGGTTGGGAATAATATTCTGGAATCTTAATTGTTGCACAAGCTTCATTTTGAGATGAGCCACTTTTGATTACATTAAGCAAATATAATTTATCCACTTATTATCTCTTTATTGTTGCTTCTTAATGCCTCCTCATTCCAAAAGAATTAATGAAGCATTTTGAACAATTTGTTCTATATTTGGATACAATCAGGCCTACCTCTCCTTTTTGGAGTAGAAATGTTAATCTTTCCCTAACTCCCTCTGAGTAATGGACTCTATATTTTATTGATATTGTACTGTATAGGTTTTTGTTAGAGTACTTTTCAATTCTGAGCCAATTTTTGAATTCCAAAAGTGCACATTGACTAGTACTGTGTAGCTATTAAATAATTTACAAATCCTCATTCCATTTAGCTTTGACTTCAGAATGTCAATAAGTTGACTCATAGTCTAATCTTTTATGTTCCATGTATTTTACCTGGAAGAGATTTGTAGGCATGCCTTGGCCTCCTGTTGGTTCAATATGTCCTTTGGATTCAACCTCAAGTCCTTTTGTCTCTTTTTTTAGTGGGATATATTAAGAATTTTGCATTTATTAATCAAAATAATGTTGCTAAGTCATTGGACAAAGATTCAATAGGATGGGGCAGTGTAGAAGCAGAACTCCACAACTCCCACCATAACCACCTCAAATACCTATAAAATACTACTCTAAACAAATTTTAGAGCTCCAGAACAAATAAAATTACAGAAAATACATCTCCCGCTGGGGGCAGCCCAGGTGGGACAGAAAGGGCTCATCTCAGAGTGCTGGGAGATCAGCCTAGGCCAGCCCAAAACCACAGCTTAGTTCCAGGGTGGTCAGGACAAGCCCTTGCTGCAGCACTCAAGAGAGTGAATCACCTGCGGCTGTGGCAGTTTCCAGAATTATCAATCCATAAGAAACAAGGACAAAGTGAAAGGTTAGTGGAATTCAGCTAAATTTGGGGGAGAAAAGCAGTACAGCCATCTGCCCCCAGGGCAAAAAAAGCAGAAGAAGCTGCAGCCCTGCAACTGCCTCCATGTAAATGTTTCAGAGCTTGCAGCCTGCACATTGCAGGGGGGGGGGGGGCAAGCGATCATCCAGAGGCTAAGTGCTTGCCTTAACCTGCCTGGATCAGAATCACAATCTTGGGTGGTGGTCCTGAAGTGTGTGACCAGTGAACCAAAGCTGGAGGGGACTGCAGAGACTTGTAATGTTAATGAAATCAGAAGATCTTCCATGCCCCTTTCTATTAGCACCTACTAAA
>JAQQSW010001270.1:0-20016 GCA_028646575.1 Pseudocheirus occidentalis
TTACAGTGGGATCAATGTTCTGGGCTGGGGGGTAGGGACAAAAAGGGGAGAAAATTTGTAATTCAAAACCTTGTGGAAATGAATGATGTAACCAAGAAAATAAATTAAAATAAAAAAAAATTAAAAAAAAAAAGACTATTGTATGCTATGAATGGGTGAGTGGGGTACATTCTCTGCACCCTCTGTGAAGAATCCTCAGAAAGAGAAGGGAGAGAAACTGTTTGGAAACCAGAGAGAGACTTTTGTAAGACTGGACAGACTTGAGTCCTGGGTTTCCTAAGAAACTACACAACCTAGGACCCTTCCCTCCTTCCTTTGCTGTCAATCAGCCTTAAGCCCTTCAGGAATTTTGGGAACCTCTTAGCCTCACCCCCCTTTTTCACTTTGGCGTTTGCCAAGTAAGGACAGGAACTGGTTTCCTGTCCCACCTCCCAGCCAACAGGGAATAGTGGTAGGCTTCTTTGTTATTCACCATTGGGGAAGGTTTCAGGGTGGAGTCTGAGAGCCCACCTCCCAGCCAATGGGACAAGGGACAGCTGGTGGGGAGGGTGGGGAGAGGGCTTGACTTTGTCAGGGTATAAATTCTTGTTTTGTCTTTTGCAGCACACCTCCTCTCCTTGATCCCCACCATGGAAAGGACTGCCCTCTTCCCATGGGAGAAGAGAATAAAAACTTCCTGTTCCTTCCTCAAGATAACCTCTGACTTTTAATTTTTCTGCCCCCCACATAGGTACATACAAAATTGTTAAATGAATTTTGGCTTGGGATTAGACAAAATTTCCTATAATTTTGGAAATGGCCCTAAATATACTCCTACCATTTTGTATTATGTATTTATACAGAGCAGTATTCTCATCATTGACGTTTATAAAATCAAAATATCTCTAAAAAACCGCTGAAGATGCTGAGTCTGGCAGAATCAAATATTCTGCCAACATTGAATTTTTTTTTTTTTTTTTTTTGCTTTTTGGAGGGCAGTTGGGGTTAAGTGACTTGCCCAAGGTCACACGGCTACTTTTTTGTGTTAAGTGTCTGAGGCTGGATTTGAACTCAGGTACTCCTGATTCCAGGGCCGGTGCTCTATTCACTGAGCCACCTAGCCGCCCAATTGAATTTTTTAATGTAAAAATAAACAAGCACATCCATCTCATTAGTTTGAAATTTGCTTTTGTCTTTAATAAATGTAAAACTATATGTTTACCAAAAATTGCTTTAAAATAAATTTCTTTATGATTTATTATTAATAAATGTTTGATTTGTATACCGATTTTATATACCTATTGTTGACCTGTTTCAAAGGTTTGTTTAAAGGAGACAAACGATTAGTAATATAAAGTTACAACATTTCTTCATTATTCTCCTAAGGCTAGTTTTACTACTTGTACATGGAGTACAGGACTAGAGTCCTGACTGACAAACAAAAGAATGAGAGAGCTTAAGTACATTTTAGGACCATCCCAATTAGGGGTGGCTGAGTTACACAAATTTATGATCCCCACAATGGTTTAATCATTATATGAGAAAGGAATTTTCTTAATTGGATAAATGGTAAATACAAAACAAAGAGAGATGACAAAGTGTCAATTGAAATTATGATCTAGAATATGTTTTCTTTACTATTAACATTCCATCACATGGTATATGTCCAGAAAAGATAAAAATAAGAAAGAATTCCCATTACTTAAGTTAATTCCTTAAGTTAATGAGTTGAGGGTCTTGTCCTTAAAGGCCATAAAGTAAAGTTGTGGTTTGTTGACATAGGAAGAGGTATTCTCCTTTGCTCGCTCAGAGAAGCAAGACAAAGCTGGGTCTGAATTGGAAATTTATGATCTCTAGATGCCTGTGTTAAATCCTACTTCCAGCCTTATCTGGTCTCTGGAGGGGCTGAGATAGAAAGAGAGCTTTTTTGTAAAATGAGGCAGAGCAGCCTCTTTGATTAATTCAAACTTTAGCCAAAATATGATATTCAATGATTATCATTTTATATCTGGACTTGTGTAGTAATTTCTCTACTTTGGGGGGGGGAGGGGAGAAAGGGGTCAAGAGAGGAAAAAGTTTAAGACCTGATTTAGACAAAGGATTTCTATCCTCCATCTGAGCCAGAGTAGAACACAATGAGTTGGGAGTTTCATCTTAGATTAAATTCCTGGTAAGGTTGGGTGGGGTAGCAATATCTATAGGGGATGGAGAATCTGTGCCTCAGGGCCACATGTGGTCCCTAGGTCCCTAAGTCCCTAGGCTTTTTGATCTAGTCCAAGTTTTACAGAATAAATCCTTTTATTAAGGGGATTTGCATTGTAAAATTTGGAGTCAGTCAAAGGGTCACACTTGAGGACCTAGAATATAGATTGTACAGAATGTTAATCCTATCTACTATCCTGTCCTTCCATGACAACAAGAGGATCTGTCATAGGTTGGCCCAAGACCTCTAGGAATCTTCAGACACAACAGGTTCAGATTAAGTCTTGGAAATGAAGAACGGAACCAAATCAGGAGCTTCAGGAAGTGATATTCCAGGTAAAAGCAAAACCATTTAAACACCAAATGGGAATCAAGTAGTTAAAAATATGATCAGACAGCAAAGCCAAGAGAAACAAGAGGAGCAATGTTATTTCAAGGTTAAGCGCACATGGTTTGTTAGCAGAATTTAGTGTTTGAGATATTTCCATTTCTGAAGAAGCAGTGACATCTGCTGGCTATAAAATGGATGGCAATAGCTGAACAAATCCACCGGCAATCAATAAGGGAGGTATAAAGCAGTATTCTTTGAATACTTTGAAATACTGCAGAGAAGCTAATTTGGGAAATACAGTCAGAAGAATAAGAAAAAGAACAAGAACAAAGCATAGCAATCACTACCACCTCTATCATCCTCACCACCAACTAACCAACCAACCAACCAATCAACCAACCAACCAACTAACCAACCACCTCCACCACCAAAAAAGCAATGCACACACATCAGCTCTCCTAATTCCATAGCATTTAAGATTTACAAAGCACTTTCCTCAAAGCAGCCTCATAAAACCAGTGCTATCAAGACCCAGAGTATCTTTACATCTGTTTGCAAAATAACAAATGAATACACATTCATGGAGCACCTCCCTTTATCATTGTACTTGGTGATTTAAAAGATATAAAGTGTATAGTGTAGAGGCTAAAACAACGAAAAGGGGCTGGAGACCTGTGTTGGGAATCTCAGATATACTGTGGAAGGGACATCAGGCATAATTTTATATTCAATTCAATAAACATTTATTAAGTGTTTTCTATGAATCAGGTACTCTGCTAAGCTCTTGAGATACAAATAAAAAAAAGAAATATGCTCCCTGCCCTCAAGGAGCTTACTTTCTAGTGGGGGAAGATAACATACTAAAGAAAGCTAGAAGGCAGGGGTGTGTGTGTGTGTGTGTGTGTGTGTGTGTGTGTGTGTGTGTGTGTGTGTGTGTGCACACCCCAAAGGGTACGCGGAGCAGGAACATGATGTTCTATGGAATTCAAACTGAGCAAAGCTGCAGGTGGAAAGTGGAGAGATCACAGAGAGGAGGAAATCAAGGATCAGTTAGATTAAATCATGTGCCCAGAGTCATACAGCTGGTGAGAACCAAGAGTTGACCCCACATCATCCACATTCAATGCTCTTTATTTTACATTACATTGCCTTTTCAGTGTGGAGATCCTGGCTCAGAAGGCCTTGACAACAGACATTGGGCAAGTCATTTAATATTCTAGGTTACCATTTCTTCATCTTCTAAATGGGGATAATAATACTTGCATTACCTTGCCCCAGAGTCCCATAGAAATGCTAGTTATTTTTACTGTAGGACATGATCCCTGCCTTTGTAGGAATTCACACTCTCTTTGGGGAAGAATGGCCCATTGACTTACAAAATATTACACGAAACACAGTCGGAGGAAGCTATCTTTAGAATCTGGGCCTTTCCCTTCCCTGACATCTCTTGCTCTCAACTTCAATAACAAACGGCTCCACTCACTCACATAACAGCCCTTTAACCTGTTTCATGATTCCTTATTTGTCCCATATGTTCTAGTAAAACTGTGTTACTCACAATTCCCTAAAATGCCTTGTGCTTTTTCTGCTAGTGTACCCAACTTTGAATGCTCTTTCCGACACTTACACTTGCTAAAATCTGATCTTTCAAGATCTTTCTTGATCTAAAGGTACCTCCTTTATGAGGCCTTTCTTGGTAACTCCAACCTAATCTCTTTCTCCTCTGGGCAACTGTGATGTTCAAGGGACATAATTTCTGTGTAATTATTCATTTAAAAAAAATGAGGCTAGCATTTTAATAAAAGAGGCACTCTCGAATGCCAAAGACCCTCCTGGCAGCTGGCTCAAACCTGACATGGCCTTGGAAAAGTGGGTGTTCCAACTCTTATTGGTTAACAAGTAATGAGAGAGAATGAATATTACAATGAGAGGCTGGACCTATTCTAATGAACTTTGATTATGTAATTTACTTACCCATAGCCTTGGATCTAACAAAAATTTACTTACCCATAGCCTTAGATCTAACAATCTAACAAAAAACATTTATCCCCACCCAAACTTGAGTAGAACACAGTGGAATTAAATTCCTTGTAAGGTTGGGTGGGGTCTGATCATGATTGAGGAGAATTAATTCAATCTCATTATCAGTATTGCCCTTCAAGAGACTGAACTTTGAAATGAGGACTGTAGAAAAAGAAGACCCTCTTGATCTCCTCCAAATCATTGGTTAGTAATAATAATTTGTCTCATCCCTTAATACTTAGCAGATTTATTTTTTGGTTTTTAAAAAAACATTCAGAACAACCATCTGATGAGGTGCAGGCTCTGGGAGTCCCCTTGAGCTCACAGGCTCTGGCAGCCCCCTTCAGCTCTCCTTGAATCTTTGAGGTACAGACTCTGGGAAACCCCTTAAAGTCTGATTAAATGAGACACCCACAACTGCAGTTGTAATTAACAAACTTTTCTTTTATCCTCACTTCCCCTGAGCCTGTTATAATAAATGATAAATAAAAAATAAATAAAAAATATATTTCTCACAATACTACAGACAATTCTGACTAGCATCAGGTCAGTCCTGACTGCTGGTGATGGGTTTGATTTTCCTGGTTCCCCTTCTATCATTACTGCGTGTTATCAAGTAATTTGGTTGCTGATTTGAAAGCTTCGGTGAAAGTAGACAGAAATAACTGAATTCAGTGCCTTGAGTTCTTTGATTCTCCCTAATATTACACTAAATGAATCAGAACTATGGAGAAGCAGATCAGATTTTCTCAGTCCCTCAAGGATTGCTTCTAGCTACTTGGATTTGTCCAGAAAATTAATATAGTTTCTCTCCATCATAATCCCAAGGATAAGTAATTTCTCTGGCCAATTCTGGAGATAATGTGGTATAATAGAAAAGCATGGCACCAGGAGTCAGAAGACCTGGCTCTGCCATTTCACCTTAGAAAAGTAATTTATCTCTCTGAGCCTCAGTTTTTTCATCTGTGAAATGGCAATAATAACAGCCTAGCCAAGCTTATAAGATTATAACATGTTTAAAGATGCTTTTTAGGCTCCAAAGTGTTATTCAGACAGAAGTTATTATCAGAGTTGTACCTAGAAATTTTGGCATCTGCACAAAGTCAGTGAAGTTCATGCAAGGGTGACAGTTTTGAGTACATAGGTGAGATATGCTGGACACAAGTCATGGGAAATGGAGAGGGTAATGAACCTGGAGGTTTAGGTATCTGTAAGGGAGTAGGGAGTAAGATGGAGGAGACTGTGAGCCTGGTACTGAACTTGTTGGGGGAAGAGAAAGTGACCTAGAAGTCCATAGGTGACAGTATCAGAGATCTGGTCAGGATGGACATTAGGTCAGCCTTCTGGCATAATGGCGTCATTCCCAGAAGTAGGTTTAGGGTTCCTGCTGATCCTTGCTTTCTTCGACTGGAGTCACTGTGCCATATTCCCCCAGTTGCAGGTGCAGCTATCAACTGGCTAGCTTGTTTAGCTTACAGGAAAGCTGTGCACCAGCCAGAAACATTGGGGGAAATGGCTCCTTAATGAGCTTGGATGCTGAGAATAATATGTAAAACAGCAGGAGTTAGTTCAATGCATGGCTGAATTGATGAGAGCTAGGGAAGAGGGGAAAGAGGAAAGGAAGAAGGGGACCCAGTATACAACTAAGACATAAACACTGATGTAGAGTAACTCACCTGTGGGTGGCACTGCATTGGGGAGCAAAGTCTGGGGTCAGCCGGAAAGGTGTGTTCCAAAGGGCCCCCAATGAGAGTGGGATAATTATAACCTGATTTTGGTAGCTGCCTGGAGCTGGTTGATTTGCATGTCAAGTTTCAGGGCACATAGGGGATTTTGCAGGGTGAAAAAGCGAGCTGACTGTTGGCAAAATATTATTTTTGGGTACACAGTCACATTGACCTCAGAAAATATTATTGCCAGCAAACTGTATCTAAAACACCATTCCCTTATGCCTGAAGAGTGTCCTAAAAAACCAAGGGAAGGCATAAGAACTAGAAGGGGCATGAGAGGTAATTTTGTTCAACTTACCCATTTTGTAGAGGTTGAAACCGAGGCCAAAGCAGTGAAGTGAGTCAGTGGCAGAACTGGGACTCAAATTTAGGTCTTCTGCCTTTAAATCCAATGTTCTTTCTGTAGTACTTTTATTTTATTCAATTACTGTTTATTAAAAAAAAATACACAACACTTTCAACATCATAATAACTCTAGTTATACATTCACCATGTGTAAACTACATTCCCCAGATATCGTAATCCAATCTCAAGGCTTCAGTTTCATAAAAATGAATTAGTGTTTGTTATAGAATGAAGGCCTTTCTAGAACTGGCAAACAAGTTTGCTTAAAGGTGCAGGAATCCTTTTTTGGTAGATGTTTTCTTGTTCTGGATGGATTTAGATGACAGGTTCTACCATACTTCTCTAAGGGAGTTATGTAATGGAATGCAAATTCCACCTAAAAAAGCCTTTTTTATTTTTAAAGAAAAAAAAAATAAAACAAAAATATTACTTAGATCCAGTAGATGGCTCTAGAGCCCACCTTGGAAAGAGAAATTGGGAAAGAAATGATGACCCTTGCAATTCTCCCTGGCATGACATACCCAAACTCCCTCATCTTTTACTACTTTTACCAAAGACAGTTCAGTGGGTTTGAAATGTGCTAATGGGCCCCAGGAAAGGGTGTGCTGGAGTCAGTTTCAACAAGCAACCAGTAGTTAAATATTTGGTGCAAGCGTTTACACCTCAGAAATAAGTAAATACTACAAGTCAGGGCTTGATTTCTCTATATCCCATATTCCTCTGGATTTCTTCATCATGCCTCTGGACCCTTATCATCCTGTAAGATCATGTCAGCTCTGGAACTTATATCTCAAGAGTACTCCCTGCCCCTGGGGTCTGTCCCTTCCTCTGACTTGGGCTTTCTACCTAGAGAGTAATCAGTCTTCATCAACAAGGAGAGAGTCCCACACAATCGGCCCTTTGAGGGTTACGTCTATATTAGTGAATGATGCAGTAGAAAGATCATTCTGGTTGCGGTGTGAAAGACAGATTAGAGAGGGAATATAGTGGAAACAGAAAAATCACATTATTGCAATTGGCTAAACTAGAAAAGATGAAAGCTTGGCCCAGTAGAAGTGGAAAGACCTCAAGTCTCTCCCTACTTAATCTGGCAAAGTGATTTTCCTGAAGGACATGTCACTATCATACTCAATACACTTCAATTTCTCCCAATTGTTTTAGGATCAAATATAAATTCCTTAGTTTGACTTTTAAAGTCTTTTACAGTCTGGCCCTGGCCAGTCTTTCTCTTATTATCTACAGTTCAGCCAAACTGGTCTTGCATTTCATCTCAGTGACTGGGACCTCCTTATCCTGCAATATTCCTCCATGATGCTGGCTTCCTTCTCCTATTGGTGAATTCTTTCCAGAGCCTCTATTTTGGGGACTACACCAACCAACTTTTATTCAGCTCCTGGCTCTGCTTCTACATTTCCATACTTCAAACCCATATTCCAAGCAGGTATTCCTCCCCCTTCCTAATCTTCCTCTCCCAGCATCAATTTGTGCATTGTCTTCCCCAATCAAAATGAGAGCAAAAACTCCCTCCCTCCTTCTCCTTCCCTTCTTTCTTCCTTTCTTTCTTCCTTTCTTTCTTTCTTTCTTTCTTTCTTTCTTTCTTTCTTTCTTTCTTTCTTTCTTTCTTTCTTTCTTTCTTTCTTTCTTTCTTTCTTTCTTTCTTTCTTTCTTTCTTTCTTTCTTTCTTTCTTTCTTTCTTTCTTTCTTTCTCTCTCTCTCTTTCTGATTTGTATCCCAGCACTTATACAATGCCTGGCAGACAGTAGTGCTTAATTAATTAATTATGATTGATTAATTAATAGTGGTGCTGGTTGATTAATTGAGAGGTCTAGAAGAAGAGTAGTATCATCAAGGGTGAAGTTAGGCATCAGATAATTTTTTTTTAAATATCCAATACCTAGCACGGGGACCTTGTACACAGCAGGGGCTTAATAAATGCTTATTAACACATGTGGGGGGAAAAAGGAGGTTGTTGCTTCTACATAAAAGCCAAATTATCAAACGAGATGCAGGTGTTTATGAGGCAGCTGGAAATCATGAAGAAAATGAGGGGAAAGGGGCAGGGTAATGGGAGATGTAAATGGAGGCAGAAGGGAGTTTAGGAGTTCCAGACAGGCCGTTGACCATGTGGTACCCAGCCAATAGGGTAACGGGAGGGAAATGCGAATCAGGAATAGGGAATAAAAAGCCGTGTAGTTAGTTGTCTCAATGGCTCATCTACTTGTTAGGTGTCTGCTCTTGGGAGAATGTTACTAAAAGTCCTTCCTAAACCACCAGCAGCTTCATGGAGTTCTTGGTAAGACGCTTGTCTTACAATAGACAAACAGATGTCTGGTCGTTTGCCAAACAGTTCTGGATGAGATACTGAAATTGCTGGGGTGGGTTTACTTCAATGAAATTGAAGCCTCCAAGAATGTGAGAATGTTTTCAGACATTAAATCTTTCACTATTAAAAAAATTTACATGCCCAACTAGAAACAAGTCATCATCATTACATGTCAGGGATGGGCTATTACTAAGAGAACATTAAGGAATTTTTGTTGTAATTACCCATGTGGTGGTTGCTTATGGCTATAACACTAGATAATGTTTTCAGGCATATAGAAGTGTCTAATCACCATTTTCTAATAGTTGGATTGCTTATTCAACCTCTACTCCTCAAAAATGTCTTTGAATATCAAATGGGATGTTGAAAATTTGCTGGTTTTTAAATCCCATTTTTTGTTTTTACTATTAAAAAAACACCTTTAAAAATATCTTTCTAACACAGGAAATCTTAGAATAGGAGATCCTATGTTTGTTCCAATGTCAAATGACCTATCACTTAAATTATCAGGGTCTTTTTTTAATAAGCAGTTTACAACCAATACAACAAAGTAGAATAGGACAAATGTTAAGGAGTAGATCTTAAAAGCATAGGGGTAGGGAGAGAGTAGCTGAGAGAAAATAATATTATATGATTCCATTAATAACTAATTTTTAATTGTGATCCACTCTTTTTCCTTCTTTTTATCTGCAAAGGCACAATTCCTGTTAAGGTCATTGTTTGTTGTCCTTCCTTCTTAAAAAGTACCATGACATCAGGAAGGTGATGTTATGACTTGAAAGTGCATTGGATTTAAGTGAGGAAGGGCTGTGCAGAGTCACCAGCCTCACTTTTTTCTCCAGAGTTGTCTGTGTTGGGTGGCAAGATATAGATCAGGATGACTGAAGATGGCTTGCCTGAGGGTCGATAGTAGGGTGATGGAAGAGAGAATAAAACGGAAGGGAAGGATGCAAGAAATATTTCGAGGTAGAAACAAGAATTTGATGTTCTGCTCTGTAAAATAGAGATATTAATAATAAACTTATTGCAGGGTTGTTGGGACAAATAATATATTTGACATCATGACAGACAGTGCATCTTTGGGTGAAAGGTTCTAGCCCGAGCATCAGGAAAAGCTGTATTCAAGTCCTGATTGTGACACATACTGGATGCATGACTCTGGACAAGTAATTTAAACTCAGTGCCTCAGACAATCCTCTAAGGATGAAAGTTATATAGAAGGTACAAATCAGCATTAGTAGAGAAAATTCCATGCCAGGAGCTCCTTTTTACCAGACCAATTCAACCATAGGTTTGGTTAAAAAAATAATATATTATTATTATTATTCTTTAAATAGGGTTTTATGGATGTCTTTCTGAATCAGTAAGTACTTTTTATTATTATTACTTTTGCACCAACATCAGTGGCAGAGGATGAGTAAGTAGAATAATTTAATCAATAACTTAAGATACTCCAACATAGTCAAGATGCAGCTTAATATTTGGTGCCTTCAATGCAAATGTAGGATGGAAAACATATGCTAACACAAATAGAACTTCTAATAAAAAAGATGAAAGAGACTGATCTTGTCAACTATGAAGAATCCTCTTACCTGTATATCATAATCCTTTATTCAGGAGGTCCGGAATAAGGTGAGCACCAAAGAGCATCATAAAGAAGGAAAGAAATTGATTCCATCTTACAAAACAAGAAAAGAAATGTCATTGCTATATTCATTTCAGAATCAGCAGTGTGTGTTCAGTAAGGACATTGACTGATTAGAACAAAGATAAAAATCCATAAATTCTTTAAGAGGTTGATCTGCATGTGCACCAGTGGTATCCTTTGTGAAAATATGAGAAAGGAACAAAGTTTTGCAAGTAATTTTCTCTTGTAAACCACATCTTCACTGTCATACAATGGACCGAAAAGCATAGCTAGTACAAGATCCCACTTGTGTTTGTTTTTGGGAATTAAAAAAAAATATCAAATGAAACGGAAAACATGTCTGCTGAAGATGCTTACCAGGGTCATGGAGAATGTTGTACACAGATTCCAAATAGAGAAGAGACTTTCTAGTGTAATGGTGGGGCTGATTTTTGTTGTTCTTTAGTTGCTTTCATTTGTGTCTGACTCTTCATGACTCACTTGGCAAAGATACTAAAGTGATTTGCCATTTCCTTCTGGAGAACATTTTAGAGATGAGGAATGGAGGCAAACAGTATTAAGTGACTTGCCCAGGGTCATAGGTGGAAAGTATCTTAGGTCAGTCTTAGGTCAAGTCTTCCTGATTCTAGGCCCAGTGCTTTATCCACTGGGCCACCTAGCTGTATCTGTGGGATAATTAGTGGAGTCTCTTGATCTGCTCAACCCTGGGCAATTTCTAGAGAGACATGCACTATGGCTCAGGGCTGAAGAGCTTGTGCTTTGGGATGGCAAAACAACCCCCTAACTGGTCACTTTCACACCACCAGAGCAATGGTGGCGGTGAAGACGGAGCAAAAAAGGACTGGTCACTGGATATAAAGGGCTCCCACTCAGTAGACTTGTAAGGAGAGGCAATTTCTTATTTCTCTTTCTGTCACTCTGTTTGTCTTTCTCCCTGTGTTCATCTGTCAAACATTCTAATTTCTTCAAGCTTTCCCTCAAAATAATCTTGTTGGGAAGAAGGGGATGTCTCTTTTCTCTCCTCCCCTCCCCTCCCCTCACCTCCCCCAGGCATTAATAGCATTACTTGCACCTGGAAACAGGAGCATATATTATGCTCATTCATCTAAATGAGCCTAAGACTGGATCTCAAGGTCTGGGCTCCCTCTGGTGCTTTCTTTATCTTTCTTACCCAGAGCACAGATAACTAAACAATTCTGAGATGGATGTTTCCAGTCTTATCAGCAGCTTAGTGAGTTAGAGAGGTTGGCAGCCAGGTTTTGATGCTGGTTGCCCAGCAAGAAGTGATATCCACAACAACTTCTCGGGAGAGAAGATGAACCTGACTCATGCCTTGACTTGCTGGAAGACTGTGAACTTGACTGAGTTGCTTGGATGGTACAGAAATCAATTAAAAGCAAAATGCCTGTTTGTGAAATGTTCCCTGTTTTAATGCTTTAAACATCAACCTACCAAGAAAGCATACTAGGAGTTATAGATTACCGTTTTAGTTTTAAATTTTTAATCAATGTGCACTTATGAGTCTTTTGTGTTTAAAGTATTTCTTTTGTGGTAGAGGAAATAAATCACTGATATATCTGATCAACTTTATACATTAAATACCTTTCTAGAAGGGACTCTGTTAATACCTTTTGTAGAGACACTAGACAAGAGTTAAATATATTCTTTTAGAGATTTCCCCAAGGGATCCAAGACAGGAATACGAGGAACCAGAGAATACAAGAAAACCATGTTCCTCTTTGGGGTCAGCCTCCTCCAGTATTAACCCTAGTCCACTCTGGTCCAGACCTAAGGTCCCTTGGAGAGGCACCTCATCCCTGTGTCATATATTTTTACAATAGGGATGGTAAGGTCCCATAAATGTTTTTGTTTATCTACGACACTGTCCTGATTTCATGAAGTCCTAGAATACTACAGTTTCCTCAGTGAGATAAATGACAATTCAAAGTAGTGACAAAAATCCATTGTGTTTTCTTTAAAAAATTTTCTCTTTTTTTCTAAATTTGATGAACACATAGAAAACATTTTGATATACATTCATTGGTTTCCTGACAAACATGAAACATTTTGTATGAACACTAATTGGTAGAGACAATTCTATTACGATGCTGCATGCCTACATGAGGGGCAGGATTGGTGTGAGAATCTGGGAGAAAAGAAACAGTCTTTATTCCTTTTTCTTCAAGAGGGACATGTGGTTTTCCTCTCTGGGATCAAGTTAAGGGAGGAGGAAGAAAAAAAATCTCTTGTAGACATATAAAAGATTTTTGAGACATACTTTCTGGGAAATCAATCATTTTATTAATCATGCTAGCATATAATTAATAAAAGGGGTTAGTAACACTCTTAAATCCACTCAGTGCTTATATATTCTTGGAAGAGTGGGTGTTCCTGAGGGTGGAAATTAACTTTGATTGGTTAACAATTAATGAGAATGAATATTATAATGAAAAGTAGATCTATTCTAACAAGGGTCTGAGGTATGTGACTGATCACTCAGTCTTCTTCAAAGAGACTTATTTATATTCATATCATCCATCTAACAAAAGGGACAATCCACATTTTCCCAGACCTAAAACACAATGGGCTGGAATCCATAAATTCACCTAAATGAAAATTTCTTCACCATTTGAATGTATCTGAGCTTTCCCTCTCAGTATCAACCCTGTTTTTCAAAGGGTACCTGTGTAACCTATGGGGGTTGATTTCTGAAAGAGGGAGTAGTAAAGGGGAAAAAAAACTGTAATCCTGATTCAATAATCAGTTATTAATACAAGAGAGAAGTAATTATTTCTCTCATTGGGAAACTGGATCCTCAATATATCCTAAATTCCCAGCTTACCTCCCTAGGGTTTCTAAGGACTTTCCCCTTGAGTGAGATTGGAGTCTCTTTCTTGGTTGATTAAGATCCTATCTTACTTCTTCATTCAGTACTGCATATTTTCAGATATATTCTAGTTTTTAAAACCTCTCTGATTTCGATTTGATGTTTGCTTGAATAAATGGGTTTAATTGCTATTTATTGTTTGTGATGGTCTTTGGTGTAAATGTTGTTTGGTGGGAAGGTGCTAAGCTTGAATACTTATCTCTCACTAAGAGACAGTGACCAGGGAAGCTAGTAGTTTTTTTGTTCCAAATCAATTGCGTCTCTACACCAGTAATCTATACATAGGCAGATAGTTAGAATTCTAGCATAGCCCCTATGATAGTCTCATGGCCCCTTCTCTTGGTCCCCTCAAAGCAGGAATCACAGTCTCACTGGGAGGGGCTGGGCAAGATTCTAGAGGTGTCCATCAATGCCTCTGCTTGATCTCTCTATATGTCTAAATAACCCATGTGGGTAGTCACATCTTGTAAAGTAAGATTTTACAGAAAGTAAAACAGAAAAAGATGATTATATGGGAAACTATGAATTTTTATTATGTATAACTTTTTCCCCATGCAATATTTTCCATTATCGTAAGTTGCTCCTCAACACAAAAACCCATGTTTTAAAAATATCATTCTTCTTCTTATGATACTATGTGGCTGCAAGTCACAGAACACTGCTTCCTCCAAAGAATTAAAATTGTAGGCAACCCAAAGATTAAGGGAGATTAATATGTAGTATATAAGTAGGCTGCATCATATTACCAGTGATAACTAGTATGCAAGAATTGGCGTAAAAGATATTATGGCAGAAAATGTGTGATCAGAAAAGAAAGTACATCAGTTATATAGTGAGAGCAAGGAATAACAGATGGAAAAGTCTTAGTGTTGAATCATTGTTCATGTGAAATAATAAGGCCCAGAAGAAGACCTCCAATATAATATCTAGGTAGGAATATGCTGATAAAAATGTAATGAATGGTCCTCTGAAAATACTTTTATAAATACTTACAAGTTTATTCTACATTATTAATATTTTCAGCATCACTTTCTCAGGTGTAGACAGTGGATAAAACAATAAATCAAGCCCTAATTTGTATCATTTATGGATATCCAAGGTGAAAACGCTTACATGGATAATTTAACAACTGGCTTTCTCAGGGCTTTATAAGCTGCCTCCAGTGTACCCCTCCATGGGGGAATTTATAGAAAATCATGGACAAGAATCGTAAAAAGAAGAAGGCATGGAGAACCTACAAAGTAAACTGGTAGAGGGAGTACCCATTTCTATGAAATCGTGATCTATTGAAATGTCACCTCACAAAACCACAAAAGGCAGCTGAAGTGGAAACAAGTGTATAGAGAGCACAGTGGAAGTCCCAGGTAATAACAATAATAATAACAATAATCTCATTCATCTTATGGAATCTTTCTCCAATGATATCAAAGTGTCATTTGGGCACAATAACTCCCCGTGATTCCAGAGGCTTAATGATGAAGGATGGTATTTACTTTCTGATAGAGAGGAGATGGATGGATCCAAGGTACTGAAAGAGACACATATATTTGGACACGGCCCATGTAGGGATTTGTTTTGCCTGATGTTGCATATTTGTTACACAGTTTTTTAAAAATGTTTTTTTTTCCGGTGGGGGAAAAGTGGCAGGGAAATAAGTTTTTTAATTGAAAAAATAATTAAAATGTCTTTCAGATTTGGTAATCATAAAATTCTTATTATGTGCCAAAGAAATATAAAATCCAAATGTTTTGGTCTCGAATCTGGAGATAATACTGAACTAAAGGAGGTCAAATCTACTTATACCTTGGTTTCCTCTGGGTAAGACCCCTTGCAGATATCAAGGAGAAGCTGAATTTTTTAAAGATAATTATTTGCATCCAAAATTAAAGTTGAATGGAAAGAATGCTTAAAAGCATTGCGTAAGCAAACTTACGCAAAAACAGTCTGTTAACATACAGAGATCAAGTACATGGACAGAAAAAAACCTTCAAGGTAAGACAACACCATGAGTTCATACTGTCAGCATTCTGCACTTAAGTTTGGTCTCTGGGGAGCTGTGGTTTTATACTGGCTTAAGAGATGGACATCTGAAAAGTCATCTCTGGCCAGATAGAAGATTAAGTTCTTAAAGGTGGTTTTTATGGGGGAAAAATGATGATACTCTATAGTTCACATTAGTTAATGTTCCAATGTGTGATGTCTGGAAAAGTTACATATCTGCTCCTTCCTCTGAACTCGAGGAAGAGACAAGTGTGCTTTTGCAGACTGGAGCTAGAGATCTAACTGTGACTGCTGGCAGCTCCTTGCAGAGCCGATAACTGGTAGAAACGGTGATGTCTTTCTAAAGGACAACTCAGTTGCTAGTAGTGGTTTTCAAGGAGGGAAAAAAAAGTGTCTATGTGTCTGTTTCAGATCCTGGATGACCAGGTGTCAGGAGGTGCCTATTAAGCATCAGAGACAGCCCGCAGCAGGGTGGAATGAGATTGTCAAAAACTCTGGGGTCTGCAGGCAGCTGCCTATTTTAATTCTCTTCCAGGGACTGAGCTCTGACCCACTTGACTGTCTGCTCTGTGTTACAGACCTTGGCCTGTGACTTTGGACTTTTCTCTTGGATCCAATCCCTTGCTTTTGTTGACTTTGAACACCATCCTTACTTTGGCTTCAGTCTCCCTTTTTCTTTGCTCACCCTGCCTACTTGTACTCTGCCTCTGTTCTGCTAGAGTTACTCACAGATATAAATTGATTCATTCATTCTGGAAAGCAATTTGGAACTATGGCCCCAGAGTCACTAAGTTGTGCATGCCCTTTGACCCATGATACCATGACTAGGTATATATCCCAAAGAGATCAAAGAAAGAAGATAGGTACAAAAACATGATAGCAATTCTTTTTATGGCAGATTAACCCCCCTGTGAAAACCCTTGAAACTGAGGGGGTACCCATGAACTGGAAAATGAACAAGTTATTATATGTGCAAGTTATTGGGGATAAACAAATTAGGATTTATGCATAAGGTGTAAGGAACAATGAAGAGGATGGTTTCAGAGAAACTGAGAGACTTGATGGAACTGAGTGAGCAGACTGAAGTAAGCAGAATCAGGAAAATGCTTTGTATGATGACAGCAATACTGTAAAGACAAATAAGCTGAAAAAAAAACCTGAAAGAATTTCAATCATTGCAATTATTGACTGCTATTTCAAAGGCCTGATGATGAAGGGTGAAATCCACCTCCTGACAAAGAGGCAATACAGGGAACAAGATAAAACCTCTATTTTTTGGACATGATCAAAGTGGGAATTTGCTGCGCTTGACTATGAATATTTGTTACATGGGTTCCATTACTTTTTTTCTTTCCCCATTGGGCAGGAAATGGGAGGGAGAGAAAATAGATTTTTGTTAAGTAATATAATTTTTATAATATAATTAAACAAAATATAATGTAAAAAATTCTCAAACTCAGGGCAGCTAGGTGGTGCAGTGAATAGAGCACTGACCCTGGAGTCAGGAGGACCTGAGTTCAAATCCTGCCTCAGACACTTCACACAAAACTAGCTGTGTGACCTTGGGCAAGTCACTTAACCTCAATTGCCCTACCTCCCCCCCTCAAAAAGCAAAAAAAACCCTCAAACTGTACACATCTTAGCCTGTCCTCTGTCTTAAGTACTGGTTAGCATTGGGTAGTCCTATGTTGTCCATCATGGGGAAGAGACATCAACTCCCTCTAAAGTACATCAATTTTAAAGTACATCTTACAGATTATAACAGTGTAGGGAATTTTGTCTCAAAATATGCTGAGGTTCTATGTCATGGGAAGGAAAAGTGAGCAAATATAATATAAAAAGGGACATAATTATGATATAGACTCATGCATAATAAGGGGATAGGGACTGGATTTGTGGTTTCATTGATAGAGGGAAATCTCAAATTAGGAAATTATCTTTATCAATGCATGTAGGTCCTTTCTCTGCAACTTCTGGTCCTAGAGACTTGGATAGAGCATTGAGAAGTTAAGTGACTTTCCCAGGGTCACTAAGGCTGGTCACAAAGTCATTATGTATCAGAGGTGGGATTTTAATCCAGATGTTCCTGGCCCTGGCTTGATTCACTATGCTAGCTACAACAATGACAACAGTGACAACAAGCATATAGTGCTTTAAGTTTTGTAAAGCATTTTACATACACTGACTTATTTTGGCCTCCTAATAAAGTAGTGAGAGAGGATGGGTGCAGTAAATGGAGAGAGAATTTCAGAGTCGGGAAGAACTGTGTTCAAGAACTGCCTCTGACTCGGACTGGGTCTGTGATATTCATTTATAATAATCTCTCACTTCCTCCTGACAATTCTCCAAGACAGTAAGTTGGAGAACAGTTGCATTGATAGAGGGAGTTTCTTCATTGGGAATTCTCTATGTTTAACGAAATCAATCACAATTCTCTCTGGGTAACAAAAATAGCAACAATGCCCCCTTTCCTCGAACCAACCCAAAACTCCATCACAAAACCAAAAATCAACAACCATACAATGACAGTCCTGTAAGACAGATACATTATCCCCATTTTACAGATGAAGAAACTGAATTTCATAGAAGTTACGTGGCTTGCACATGATCACATAGCCAGTAAATGCTAGAAGCAATTTCAACTGAGGTCCTCCTGACTCCATGTCAACATTGCTTATTATTATATTATTCCCACTGGTCTATGAATAATCATCTCTCACTGATCCATGAGTACTGGAAGCTTCTGCAAACTGCTTTAACATTTATCTCCTTTATGATAGAAAAACTATATCATGTTTTTGATGACCTAGTGAGAGTATGAGATCTCTCTTAGAAAGTCCAAAAGAGCCTGGAAGTAAAGCACTTTTTGTCATTATTCATAGATGCTTCAGAGAATGGTCATTTCTTTGACATGGATGTTCTCTGAACTGGTGAAGGTCACAACCCGTTTATATCCAGTCCTGAGTTCTTCTCATCTATGTTTGTCCATAAATTCACTGAGAATCTAATTCAGCATAATGGAGGACTTCCTCTAGGCCTTTTTGTTTTTCCTAGGTACGAGTATAACCATATATATATATGTATGTATATAGATGTATACACATATGCACACACACGCACACATGTATGCATATGTATGTTTGTGCACATGTATATACATATGTATATATACACACATATATAATATATAGACTATTCATCCCTTACTCTTGCCCATGACTCCCAATTCCTTTTCTGATCTTATGGAATGATATCTCTTTCATCACAGTTTGGGCACAGGTTATTGATGGAAAAATGTCACAGCCAACTCATGTCTGCTGCATATCTTTTTACTGACTTTTGGGTCAACTGCAACTTGAATGTTGTGGAGATGGTGCTGTTCCAAGATTTAGAACTGCATAACATCTCCAGGAAATAATTTGTGTTGAAAGATAGGTTCTTGTGTTAGGGAGCATCTTGGGATTGTCAGAAGCACTCTGCAGTTTCCTAAATACTATTCAGCCGACTCCCTTTCTCTTATTCAGTCCTGGGTTCAGCTCACTGTCCTTCTGAAGTAACTGTCACAGGTATGTGTATGGAAATATTAACTTAATGACATGGCCATTAAAGAAAGAAAGGAGGTTACAATGAGTCTTTCCTTTAAAGATGAGAAACTCTACAGAAAGCTGTGTGAAGGATTTTTTTCTTTCAGTTGAGGAATGCCCTGGGGAGAGATTCTTGACGAATGTTCTTCATATCACCGATGCAATTGGCTGCAAGGTCTTGGTAATAAAAGGACTAATTGATTGATCATCGAAGCCTGGTTGGATAAAATTCTACTTTTTAAAAAGCATTTTCAATCAATGAGTATTGGTCAAGTACCTATTTTGTACTCAGTGTTGTGTCCTCAGGGCTGTGAACATTGGATCTGAAGTTTATAACCCTTAGGTTAGAATCCAGATTCTAACACTGACTAACTGTGTGACCTTGGGCAAGTCAATAACCTTTTCAGATTCTTGATCATCAGCAAAACAGGTTCAGTAATACTTGCATTATCCAACCTATAGATTTGTTATGAGCAAAGTGATTTTTGAAACCTCAAAGCATAATGGAAGCATGAATAATACTGTTGGAGGGTTTCTCCCCACAGGGAATTTAGACATTCACTAATAACAGCTGGCATTTACATAGTGTTTACTATATGCCAGGCATTGGGTTAGCACTTTATAATTATTATCTTATCTGATCTTCATAGCAGCCCTGGGAGACAGGTTCTATTTTCATTTCATTCCCATTTCACAGCTGAGAAAATTGAGGTAAATAGGGGTTCAGAGACTTTCCCAAGATCACACAGTTGGTATGTGTTTGAGGTTAGATTTGAAGTCAGGTCTTTGTGATTCCAGGCCCCTCATTGACTGCATCACCTAGATGTCTTTTTTTAATTTTAATTTATTTTCTTGGTTATATCATTCATTTCCACAAGGTTTTGAGTTACAAATTTTCTCCCCTTTTTGTCCCTACCCCCCAGCCCAGAACATTGATCCCACTGTAAGACCCTTCCCACAATCT
>JAQQSW010001271.1:0-20002 GCA_028646575.1 Pseudocheirus occidentalis
ATAGAGGGCACAGGATCAATTGAATAGGAAGGGATGATACTCTAAAAGGTGAAATTCTGAGGTGGGAGAGATTAGAATGAGAGGAGACAGGGGGAGACAGAATGGGGTTAATCATCTCATATAGAAGAGGCAAGGAATAATTGTTACAATGGAGAGGAAGAACAGGAAGGCAAAAGAAAAAGGGTCAACCTTACTCTCATTGATTTTGACTTAGGGAAGGAATGACATAAACTCAAAACAGGGTATCATGCCACACAGGAGAGTAGGGGGAATGGGGATGAGAGGTGGGATGATGGAGAGGAGGGCAGGGTGGGTGAAAGGGTTGCTGGTAGTGCACACTTCTGTACAGGAACAGGGACAGGGACAGGGTAGAGAATAGAACAAGGTGGGGGGGGAGCAGAATAGGAAGGAGGGACATAAAATCAGTCTCTCACAATATGCCCACTGTAGAGATGTTCTGCGTAATTACACATGTACAGCCTGCATTTAATTGCTTGTCCTTTCAGTGGGGGTGTGTGGTGAGGGAGGAAGGGAAAGAATTTAGAATTTAAAGTTCTATAACCAAATTTGTATATATTATTATTATTAAGAACATCCAACTGGGAATTAATATATATAGGCACTGTTGTAGGGGAGATCCATCCTGCCCTACCAGAAAGTCAGAGGGGCAAGAGGGAGGACATAGGAGAGAGCAGATTGGGGGAAGGGCTATACAATGGAATAGCTGTTTTGAGGTGTTGGGTAGGGGAAAGATGGGGAGAAAATTTGTAACTCAAAATCTTGTGGAAATGAATGATGTAAACAAGAAAATAAATAAATTTATTTTTAAATATTAAAATATCAGGGCAATTTTCCTTGAACATTTCTTGAAGGATGATTTCTAGGTTCTTTTTTTGATCATGGCTTTCAAGTAGTCCAACAAGTTTTAAATCATCTCTCCTGGATCTATTTTCCAAGTCAGTGGTTTTTTCAATGGGATATTTCACATTGCCTTCTATTTTTCATTTGTTTGGTTCTGTTTAACAGTATCCTGATTTCTCATAAAGTCATTTCCTTCCATTTGCTCCAGTCTAACTCTGATGGAATTATTCTCCTCAGTGAGCTTTGCAAATTTGGCTTTTTAAGGCATTCTTCTCTTCATTGTCTTTTTGGGCCTCATTTGCCATTTGAGTTAGTCTATTTTTTTAAGATGTTATTTTCTTCATTCCAGTTGTTGATTTTCTTATCATGATTTTCTTGCATCATTCTCATTTTTCTCCCCAATTTTTCCTCCATTTCTCTAATTGGGTTTTCAAAATCCTTTTTAAGCTCCTCTGTAGCTTGTAACCAGTCTACATTTTTCTAGGAAGCTTTTGGTACAGGAGTTCTGACTGTGTTGTCTTCCTCTCATTCCATGCTTTGATCCTTTTTGTCCCCCAAAAAAGGAATCTAAAGTTAGATTGTTGACCTTTCTTTGCTTCCTTTGCCTGCTCATGTTGCCAGTCAATTACTTGACTTTTGGGTTTAGTAGAACTCTGCTTTCACTGGGGTTTTTGCAGCTGCTGGAGCTATTAGGAAGCTGCAGTCTCTGCAGCCTCCACAAGCTTGGTTCACTGAAAACGTACCTCAGGACCACCACCCAAGACTCAGATCCCAATCCAGGCAGCTCAAGGCAAGAGCACTTAGCCTCTGAGTGATTGCTTGGCCCCCTTGCAATCTGCAGGCTGGGAGCTTCTGAAGCAGCCATGTGGAGGCAGCTGCAGGACCACTGCTTCAGGCTGCTTCTTGCTCTGGAGGCAGTCAGCAGGACCCTCTGCCCAAAATTTAGCTGAATTCCACTGACCTTTTCCCTTTTTCCTTGGCTCTTATGGGTTATGGGTTGTTAATTCTGGAAACCACCACAGCTGCCAGTGATCTACTCTTCTGAAAGCTACAGCCAGGGCTTCTCCTGGACGGCCTGGGGCTAAAACCACATGGGGCTGGGCTCTGCACCCAGCATGCTGTGATGAGCCCTTTCTGTCCATCTGCCAGACTGCCTTCAGTGGGAGCCTTGTTTCTCTGTCATTTTATGGAGCTCTAAAATTTGTTTAGAGTCATATTTTATAGGTATTTGAGGTGGTTGTCAGGGGAACCACAGAGTTCTCCTGTTTCTACGCCACCATCTTCCAGGAGAAATAATTTTAAAATTATTGGACTACTTGAAAGCCATGATCATTAAAATAACCTAGTCATCATCTTTTAAGAAATTATCAAAGAAAACTTCCCTGATATTCTAGAACCAGAAGGTAAAATGGAAATTGAAAGAATGCACCAATCACCTCCTGAAGAGATCCCAAAATGAAAACTCCCAGGAATATTATAACCCAATTACAGAGTTCCTAAGACAAAGAGAAACTATTGCAAGCAGCTGGAAAGAAACAATTCAAGTATGGTGGAGCCTCAGTCAGTATCACACAAGATTTAGCAGTCTCTGTATTCAAGGATATGACATTCTGGAAGGCAAAGGAGCTAGGATTACAACCAATAATCACCTACCCAGGAAAACTGAGTATAGTCTTTTGGGAGGAAATGGATATTCAGTGAGATAGAAGACTTGTGAGTATTCTTATTGAAAAGATCAGAGTTGAATAGAAAATTTGACTTTCAAATACAAGACTCAAGAAAAGCATAAAAAGGTAAACAGGAAAGAGAAATAATAACAGACTTAGTACATTTAAACTGTTTACATTCCTACATGAGAAGATGATATTTGTAACTCATAAGACCTTTCTTATTGTCACAATATTTAGAAGGAGCATATATAGACAGAGATGTGAGTTGAATATGAAGGGATGATATCTAAAAAAATAAAATTAAGAAGTGAGCGAGGAATGTATTGGGAGAAAGGAAAAGGGAGAGGTAGAATGGGGTAAATTATCTCACATAAAAGAGGAAAGAAAAAGCTTTTTCAGTAGAGGGGAAGTGGGCAGGGGGGAGATAAATGAATCTTACTCTCATCAGAATTGGTTTATAAAAGGGAAAAACATACTCAATTGGGTATGAAAACCTATCTTACCCTACAGGAAAATAGGAGGGGAAGGGGGCAGTGTAATAGAAGATAGGGCAGACTGGGGAAAAAGGGGTAGTCAGAAGGAAAACACTTGAGTAGGGACAGGGTGAAAGGAGAGAAACAATAGAATATATAGGGTAAGGGTGGAATAGGATGGAGGGAAAAACAGCAATAGTAACTGTGAAAAAAAAATTTGAAGCAAATTTCTCTGATAAAGTTCTCATTTCTCAAACATATAGGGAACTAAGTCAAATTTATAAAAACAAGAGCCATTCCCCAGTTGATAAATGATCAAAAGTTAGGATCAGGGGGCGGCTAAGTGACGCAGTGAATAGAGCACCGGCCCTGGAGTCAGGAGTACCTGAGTTCAAATCCGGCCTCAGACACTTAACACAAAAAAAAAAACTAGCCGTGTGACCTTGGGCAAGCCACTTAAACCCCAACTGCCCTCCAAAAAGCAAAAAAAAAAAAAAAGTTAGGATCAGTTTTCAAATGGTCAAAACTATCTACAGCCATATGAAAAAATATTCTAACTCACATTTAATTGGAGAAAGGAAAATTGAAACAATTCTGAGGTACTTCCTCATATCTATTAAATTGGCTAATAGGACAGAAAAGGTAAATTACAAATGTTGGAGGGGATGTGGGAAAAATGAGACATTAATAATTCATTTTTGATGGAACCGATTCAACCACTTTGTAGCACATTTTGGAACTGTGCCCAAAAGGCTATAAAACCATGTATACTGGTTGAGCTAGCAATACCACTATTAGGTCTGTATTCCAAAAAATACGAACAACAAAAAAGAAAAGGACTTATATGTGCAAAAATTTTTATAGCAGTTCTTTTCTGGGGGTAAAGAATCAGAAGCTGAGGGGAAGCCCATCCATTGGAGAATGACTGAACAAGTTGTGGGATGTGATTGTAATGGAGTACTATTGTCCTATAAGAAATGATGAGTGGGATACTCTCAGAAAACCTACAAAGACTTGCATGAGTTGATGCAAAGTGAAATGTATTGTATACAAAGTAACAGCAATATTGTAAGATGATCAAATTCTCAGTAATACAGTGATCCAAGACAGCTCTGAAGGACTTACAATGAAAAATACTGTCCATCCCAAGAGACAGAACTGATGGTGTCTGAATACAGATTGAAGCATGCTTTTTTTAAACTTTACTTTTCTTGAGATTTTTTTCATCTCTTTTATTTCACAACATGACTATTATGGATATTTTTTGCATGACTACACATATATAACCTATATTGAATTGCTTGCCTTCTCAATGGGGATGGAATGGGGAGGGAGGAAGGGAGAGAATTTGGAACTCAAAGTTTTAAAAATGAATGTCAAAAACTGTTTTTCATGTAACTGGAGGGGGGGAAATAAAATGATAAACAGAAAAAAGCACAAAAAAGAAAATAAATAAATAAAATCCTTAAAAAATGTTTATTGATGGAAAATACCTGAAAAACAAAAAATTTTTAAACCACAATGAAATTCCAAAATAAAAACCCTGAAAGTTAAAGAATTAACAAAGTTTTTAAAAAGAATTAACAAAATTGAAAACAAAACCCCTTAAAATTAATAAATTAGACTAGGCACTGTTTTTTTAAAGAAATCATCAAATTTGATTTAAAAGATGAAAACCAAATTACCAGTATCAAAAATAAAAAAGAATTAACCAATGAAATAGCAATAAAGGATATTATTAAGAAAATATTTTTTTCTAATTATATGCCAACAAAACCAACAACTAGTGAACATTTACAAGATTATTAAATGCCTAAACTAATAGAAGAAGAAATAGAGAATTTAAACACTTGAATTTCAGAGGAAGAAATTGAATACCATAAATGAACTTCCAAAAGAAAAAAAAACTATAGGACCAGATGTATTCACAAGTGAATTCTATCAAATGTTCAAAGAACAAATAATTGTAGTGTTGCATAATTGTCTGCAAAAGCAGCAAAAGGAAGAATCCTAACATTCCTTTTATGACACATGGTCTTGATACATTAATCAGAGAGAATCAAAACATAAAAAGAAAGCAGTTCAATATCCCTACTGAAAATATATGCAGTCATTTCAGAGAAAATATTAGAGAAGAGGATAAAACAACATCATGATGAGTAAGTTGTATTTATACCAAAAATCCAGACTTGATTTAATATTAGGTACAAACAACCATATAATAACAAGATAAAAATCATGTGACTTAGTAGATGCAGAAAAAGTTTTTAACAAAATATCCATTCCTGTTTAAAAAATACTAGAAAACATAGGATTAAAGTGATAACTATAGTTAAATAACATCTAAAACCAAAAATTAAAATTATTTGCAACAGAGATAAAGTAGAATCCATTCCAGCAAATTCAAGGACAAAACAAGGATGTTCATCATCACCTATTGTCTTTGACATGGTACTGGTAATGCTGTCTAGAACAAGAAGAAAAGAAAAAAAAATATTGAGGAAATAGTCATAAGTAAAGAAGAAACACAATTATCACTTTTTGCAGATGACATAATAGTATTCTTTAAAAACCCTAAGGGGTCAACTAAAAATTAATTGAAATAATAATTTCAGAAAATTTGCAGGGTATATAATAAATCCACAAAATCATCAGCATTACTATGTAATACCAATAAAATATAGCTGGAAGAGATATAGAAATTTCATTTAAAATTAATACCATATAAAATACTTGGAAATCTACCTTGCAAGATGCAGGTGCACACACACACACATATGTATGTGTCTGTGTGTGTGTATTCAAGATCTTTATAAACAGAACTATAATCAACTATAATTTACAGAAATAAAGATAGACCTAAATTAATGGAAAAAAATATTAATTGCTCATGGATAGGATGAGCCAATATAATAAAAATGACAATACTACCTAAATTAACTTATTCAGTGTCCTACCAATAAAACTACCAAAGGATTCTTTTATAGAACTACAAAAAATAATGACATTTGTATAGAAGAGAAGAGGATTAAGCTTCTCAAGAGGAATAATTAAAAGAAAGGGGAACAAAGGAGGCCTATCAGTGCCAGATTTCCAACTATACTACAAAGCAGATAATTAAAAAATATAAATTATCAGTGGAATCAATTAGGTATCCAACACACAGAAACAAATGTATCGTAACATTCCACCAAATATTCTATCAACACAAAAACTCTAGCTACTGGCATTAAGACACACCATTTGATAAGAGCTACTGGGAAAACTGGACAGAAGTATGGAAGAAATTCGTTTTAGACTTAACACCTCATACATTATACAATATAAATTATACAAAGATAAGTTCCAAATGGGGAGATGACTCAGATACAAAAAGTCATTTAATAAATAAATGAGAGAAACATGGAAAAAATGACTGTCAGGAGAAAAGTCATGATCTAACAAAGAATGAAGAGGATCACAGAAGATAAAATGGATATATTGGGTTATATTAAAAAGCTTGGTGTCTGCCATCCAGAACCCTACAATGATGAACAAAAGCTACTATCCAATATCAGGAAGTTCCTCAGATTCAAGTAGGCAACAGGCAGATCATCCAAGTCCAGCCTCTTTGGATAGAGCCCTGGGCCTAGAATCAGGAAGACCCAAATTCAAATCTGGCCTCAGATACTTACTAAGTGTATGACCCTGGGTAAGTAACTTAACCTTGTTTGCCTTTGTTTCCTCATCTGTAAAAATGGGCATAATAATAACACAACTTCCCAGGGTTATTTTGAGGATCAAATGAGATTATATATCTCATTATATGTATATAATATGTATATGTATGAAACATCATCATATATATAATATATATAAGTATACATATATGTATAGTATTTAGCCCAATGCCTCACACATTAGTAAGTGCTATATAAATGTTCTTGTTATTATTAGTTACTATTATTATGCCATCCTCAATTCAGTAGACAGGCAAAGGAGAGCCAAGGCAAAGTACTGGTAATGTGGCAAAGCCGACAGATTATGGTGCCAATGTGGCCTTTATTTTACCTATCAACAACTCAGGAAGTGCTAGTGACACTGGTGCCCCTACTTAGATTCTCACTGAGAACACCACAGCCTCACGGGCTAATGCTAAAAAAAGGTTCTCCTCAGCTTACAGCCTGCCGTTGCAGTAGCTGAGCAAATGGAGACAGCACTGATGAAAGCTACAGAGGAAAAATCTTCTCAAAAATGTGCACAGTCCTGGAAAGGGACTGCCTGCCATGGTCTAGCATGGCAGTTCTCAACCTTCCTAATGCTGCAACCCTTTAATACAGTTCCTCATGTTGTGATGTCTGCCATCCAGAACCCTACAATGACCCCCAACCATAAAATTATTTCTGTTGCTACTTCATAACTGTAATTTTGCTACTGTTATGAATCTATCTGATACGCAGGATATATTTTCATTGTTACATATTGAACATAACCACAGGTTGAGAACTGCTGGCAGGTCCCAATGGGATGTAGATCCTCTTTCACAAGCCCTTTAAGCGATGCAGACAGCCCTAGCTACCCTCCCCACTCTTCCTCAAAAGCTGTCCCAGAATTTTCAAATCCAAATGACAGAACCAACACTCAAATAATAATAATAATAATGATAACTAACTTTTATATAGTGCTTACAATATGCTGGGCACTGGTGCTAAGCACTTTACAATTATTACCTCATTTGATCCTTACAAGACCCAAGGAGGTAGGTGCTTTTATTATCTCTATTTTACAAATGAGGAAATTGAGACAAACAGAGGTGAAGTGACTTAGCCAGGCTCTCAAACCTGGTAAGTTTCTGAGGCTGGATTTGAACTCAGATCATCCTCACCCAGACCTAGCATTGTGCCACCCCAGCTACCTCTAAAGTCTATATCAGAATGGTTTCTGGTAAGTGGCAGATAGTACTCCTATAAAGCACCCTGCCTGCCCTTTCCTTTGCTGACAGTACCTGTTACCTCCATCAGCTCTCATAGTAGTCTGTGAACTTTCTTAGACTGAACCAGTAAAAAATACTCAGCTGCTGCTTCCCAAAGAAGCATACTAAAGATTGCTCCTGCTGAAGTCACCATTAGCCTGAATGAAACACAGTAGTATGGAGGTTCAAGGAGTCCTTGTCACTATTGCTAACACCAGAGGGCAATAGCAGCCACTTACTGCACAGAATGTTTCTGGGAGAAACCTGGGCATCAATCCACTGAACTGTGAAATTGCCAGATTCTGCTGCAGAAGGAGCAGATATTAGTTGGAGAAGTCTGACAGTGGCTTTGGATGACTTATACTTGCCCCACTTGTAAGGACGGGGAAGAAGAGTTCTGGAGAATAGGGATAGGAAAAACATACATGACATGTTCCTGACTGTAAGGATGACCTTTGCAAAGATATCATGGCTGCATGCCCAAGTGGACATGTTTATTGGAGACTGGTCCTTTTTCTGCAACTCTGTGGTGAAAAAAGGTTGATGCTTAATGATGCACTTCAGTTTCAAGTCCATCTATTGTCAGAACTTCCCATAATACATGAACACCTAAACAAGAATTATATATCCTTGTAAATCCAAAATTTCAATTTAAATCCAGAATTTGATTTTTTTAAAAAAGAACTCTTCCACAGAAACACATATACACACTGTTCTTCTCCCATTCCACTACTTTCAATCTCATTCTCCTCACACAGACCCCATTTGTGTGTAGTATATATTGTATAATAGACAATATTGTGCTCATTGAATATTTCAAAACATTCTGAAGGCATTGTAATGAAAACAAAAATGTACTTTATTTTTAATTGTGCCTGAGGTACGTATTTTCAAATTAAGTGATAGATTTGATATCCTTTATTAATGATATACTTTGTCAATCAACATTGAACTGACAAAGAGTTTTCTTGCAATAATGTAGTTTGTCTAAGGCAAAAAATAAAGAAAGCCAAGTACCAGATTTATAAGTAATGGATATAAATTAGAGCTTATCCACTAAAACAAAGGGTAAATTTAAAATGTCCATTATCACCATTATTATTTAGCATTGTGCTACTGGCAATGCCAACTTTAGTAATAGGACAAGAGCAAAAAATCAATGGAATAAATTTAGACAAAAAGGAAACAAACTTATCTCTTTTTGCAGATGAAATGATGAACCCCAAAGAGCCAACTAAAAATTAATTAAAATAATTTCAGCAAAGCAACAGAATATAAAATAAATTCACTTAAATCTACACCTATCTATATATTACCATAAAAGCTCAGGAAGAGGAAGTAAGAGAAATTATATTTTAAATATCTATGTATTATACATAAAAATATTTAGGAGCCCATCTACCAGAACACACACAGAAACTATATGCATATGACTTTAAAAAAAACAAAGCACTCCTTACAGAAATAATGGCAGCTTTAAATAACTACTTGGTGATATTAATTACTCTTGTTTGGGGCCATGTGATAGAATAATAAAATCGACAATATTGCCTAAATTAATGTACATATTCAGTACCATACAAGACTAACAAAAGATTACTTTATAGAGCTAGAAAGGTCAAGATTCTCAAGGGAAATAATGAAAAAAAAGTAAGAAGGAAGGGTAGTACCAGTACCAGATCTCAAACTATACTAGTAAGCAATGATCATCAAAACCTCTTTGCTATTGGCTAAAAATTTGAAAAAGTTAATCAATGAAACAGATTTAAACATACCTTAGAAAAATTTTAAAATTGTTTATGCAAACAAACCTAATAACATAGTGTTCAATAAACTTAAATACCACAAAGACTTAGAGGGAAGGAAGGGAGGAAAGAAGGATAAGAATAAAGGAAAAAAGCATTTATTATGAACCTTCTGTGCTAAATGCTTTACAAATATTACACATTTGATCCTTGCAACAATCCTGGGAGGTAGGTATTTTCTTCATATTACAGTTGAGAAAACTGAGGTGGACATGGATCTAGGATTACAACCAAGAATTACCCAACCAAACTGAGTATAATCCTTCAGGGGAAAAAAATGGGTACTCAGTGAGATAGAGGACTTTCGAACATTCTTAATAAAAAGGCCAGAATAGAACATTTGACTTTCAAATACAAAACTCAAGAGAAACATGAAAAGGTAAACAGGAAAAGGAAGTCATAAGGGACTGTTTATGGGAAGATGATATTTATAACTTATAAGACCTTTCTCATTATTAAGGTAGTTAGAAGGAGGGCACAGAGGGCACAGGTGTAAGTTGACTATGAAGGGATAATATCTAAAAAATAAAATTAAGGCATGAGAGAGGAATGTACTGGGAGAAAGAGAAAGGGAGAGGTAGAATTGGGTAAATTATCTCATGCAAAAGAGGCAAGAAAAATCTTTTACAATGGAGGAGAAGAGATAGGAGGTGAAGGAAAGTATTTGAACCTTTCTCTGATCAGAATTGGCCCTAAGAGGGAATTAGATGCACAGGTAATGGGGTATAGGAAAGTAGAAGGGGAAGGGGATAAGAGAAGGGGAGGGTGATAGAAGGTAGGGCAGATTGGGGGAAGAGGTAATCAGAAGCAAAACACTTTTTTCTGAATTTATTTTTTGTTTTCAACATTCATTTCCACAAGATTTTGAGTTCCAAAATTTCCCCCCATCTCTCCCCTACCCTCCACCCCAAGATGGTTAGCTGTATGACCTTGAGCAAGTCACTTAACCTCAATTGCCCTGCCTCCCCCTCCCCCAAAAAAGACATAAAGAAATCATAATGCAAAGGGTCAGTGAATGGTCCCCAACACAAACTTTAGAACTACTCCAATCTGTGGCTAATATGAAAAAAAAGGAAAATGACAAATGTTGGAAAGGATATGGGAAAACTGATACAATGGCACAATGCAGTGGGACACTAATGTAATGTTGGTGGAGTTGTGAACTGATCCCACAATTCTGGAGAGCAATTTGGAACTATGCTCAAAGGACTATAAAACTGCATCTCAGGAATACCATTACTCGGTCTATATCCAAAGAGATACAGATAAAAAAAGAAAAGGATCTATTTGTACAAAAGTGTTTATAAAAGCTCTTTTTAAAAAAAATTATTTATTTTTAGTTTCTGGCATTCACTTCCTTCTAACTCTGACCTCCACTGCTTTTGACATTGGCTTAGAAAATCTGATTTGGTTCTCGTATATAACCTGCTGCTTTCTTGTGTCCCTGATCTTATTTGTTGCAACTGCTCTGCCCTAGATCCTATTTGACATACTTCCAAACCCCAGTAGGTTAATCTGCTCTAGAGACAGCTGAGGTACAGCAGAAAAAATACTGGAAAGGGAGTAAAGATAATATGGGTTCTAGTCACAACTCTGCCAATACCTAACTCTGTGACCTTAGGCAAAACACTACCTTTCTGGGCCTAAATCTCTTCATTTGCAAAATGAGGGGTTGAATGAGATATCTGCTAATGGTTTCTTTTTTCATTTATAAGATTTTGTGATAATTTGAAAAAAATTATATTTTTTCCAGTTAATAAGGATTTACTTTGTTCTCTCCCTCTCTTTCTCTTATCTCCCCACTAAGAACAAAGAAAGGAAAACAAAATACTTTTGTATGGTGCCAATTTTAAGTAGATTTTATTCTCCAGAACAAGAATTGCATTTCCACTTGTTTACAAGTACTAATAAAGTGTAATGTGGTTCACTTCTCTCCCTCTGCAGACATTCAAGTGTTCCCAATGCCCAGATTTACACAGTAGCTTAAATGTTACTTTTAAACTGCTATGGCCTTGGCTATAAGTTTGAGTCCTTCAATTTTTGGAAAGCTGGGTGGAATGTCCTTTCTTCTGGTGTGTTTAGTCGGCCTCTTCAATGGTGGGTCCAAAAGAAGCACCTGCAGATGGGAATCACCAGGCATGCCTTCTGGCATGCCCCCTGCACTCTGGTACAGCTTAATAATGATGGAGTTGCAGACCTTCTCCAGTTATTTCTGCTGATGCTCAAATTCTTCCTTCTCAACAGTCTGGTTCTTATCTAGACAGATGATTATTTCATTACATTTGTCAAGGATGTTCTGTTTGTCTTCATCACCAACTTTGCCTTGCAGTTTTTCATCCTGTATGGTTGCCTTCATGTTGAAAGCATAATATTCAAGAGAATTCTTGGAAGACACCTTGTCTCTCTGCTTTTCATCCTCAGCCTTGTATTTCTCAGCCTCCTGGACTATATGCTCAATGTCTTCTTTGCTCAGACATCCTTTATCATTGGTGATGATGATCTTGTTCTCCTTGCCTGTGCTCTTATCCACAATAGAAACATTGAGGATGGCATTTGCATCAATGTAAAATGTTACTTCAATCTGGAGAACACCGCTGGGTGCTAGGGGGATTTCTGTGAGCTCAAATTTGCCAAGTAGGTTGTTATCCTTTGTCATTGCTCTCTCACCTTCATAAACCTGAATAAGCGTACCAGGCTGGTTGTCCAAATATGTGGTAAAGGTCTGTGTATGCTTGGTGGGGATGGTGGTATTACATTTGATCAGAATGGTCATAACTCTACCAGCAGTTTCAATTCCAAGGGAAAGAGGAGTGACATCCAACAATAGCAAGTCCTGCACATTCTCAGATTTATTTCCAGACCAAATGGCAGCCTGGACAACTGCACTACAAGCAACAGCCTCATCAGGACTGATACTCTTGTTGAGCTCCTTGCCATTGAAAAAGTCTTGCAGAAGCTTCAGGATTTTGGGGATTTGAGTGGAACCACCGACTAGGACAATGTCATGAATCTGTGACTTTTCTAGTTTGGCATCTCTTAAGGCCTTCTACACAGGGTCCAGTGCACCATGGAAGAGATCAGCATTCAGCTCTTCAAAACGGGCTTGGGTGATTGATGTATAGAAGTCGATACCTTAATAGAGGGAGTCAATCTCAATGCTGGCCTGGGTGCTGGAAAAAAGGGTACACTTTGCACATTCACAAGCCTTCGCTCTCACTGATGTCCTTCTTGTGCTTTTGCTTGAACTCGGCAATGAAATGGTTGACCATTTGGTTGTCTAAGTCCTTCCCACCAAAGTGGGTGTCCCCAGCTGAGGACTTGACCTCGAGGCCATCTTCAATAGTAAGAGTGGAGACATTGAAAGTACCACCTCGGGGGTGGCTAGGTGGTGCAGTGAATAGAGCACGGGCCCTGGAGTCAGGAGTACCTGAGTTCAAATCCGGCCTCAGACACTTAGCACAAAAAAAACTAGCCGTGTGACCTTGGGCAAGTCACTTAACCCCAACTGCCCTCCAAAAAAGCAAAAAAAAAAAAAAAAAAAAGGAAGTACCACCTCCAAGGTCAAAAATCAGCACATTTCTCTCAGCACCAACCTTTTTGTCCAAGCCATAGGCAAGAACAGCATCAGTTGGCTCATTGATGATTCAGAGCACATTGAGATCATCTATGGTTCCAGCATCTTTGGTGGCCTGATGTTGGGAATCATTGAAATAGGCTGGCACTGTGACCACAGCATTTGTGACAGTCTTCCTAAAGAAAGCTTCAGCAATTTTTTTCATCTTGGTCAAGACCATAGATGATTCTTCTTCTGGATAGAAACTTTTGGTCTCCCCTTTGTATTCCACTTGGACCTTAGGCCTGCTTGTATCATTCACCACCATAAAAGGTCAATGCTTCATGTCTGACTGTATAACTTCATCATCAAATCTGCAACCAATCAGACAAAAACTGTGCTGGTGAGGTTCATTGCAACTTGATTCTTTGTAGCATCACCAATTAAACATTCTGTGTCAGTGAAGATGACATAGCTTGGGGTGGTCCTGTTTCTTTGATCATTAGCAGCGATCTTCATTTTCCTGTGTTGGGAGACTCCCACACAGGAGTAAGTGGTGCCAAAATCAGTGCCAACTGTGGGTCCCTTCGATATGATTGCTGGGGAGTTGGGAGTCATAGCTAACCACTGTGGAGAAAGAAGGGCTGCTGCTGTGCTGAGTAGCAACAAAATAATTTTTAATAAATATTCAGAGTCAAGCAGTTTTCTGCATTGACCAAGTCTGAAGATATATGTCTCATTCTGCATCTTGAGTCTATCACTTCTCTATCAGGAAATAGGTAGCAAAGTACATCATTAGTTCTTTGGAATGGTGGTTGGTCATTGCACTGACCAGAGTTTTTCAAAGTTGTTTGTCTTTGCATTGTTGTTATTATGAAACTTGTTCTCCAGGTTCTGCTCACTTTAGTCATTTTACTTAGCTTCAGTTCATTGAAAGAATCTGAAGGACCTAGTGGAAGACAGATTTTTTAAAAATACTATTTTCCCCCAGTTACATATGAAGACAATTTTAACACTCATTTTTAAAAATATATTTTTAAATTTTATTTATTTACTTTCAGTTTAAAACATTCAGTTTACAACATTCATTACAATCCCTTGAATTCCAAATTTTCTCCCCCTTCTTCTCTCCCCCCCACACCATGGCGGCATGCAATCCAATATAGGTTCTACAAATACCTTCACATTAAACATTAGTCAGGTTGTAAAGAAGAATTATAACCAATAGAGTGAACAATGAGAAAGAAGGAACCAAACAAAACAAAACACAAAAGAGAGAGAGCAAGTAGTTTGTTTCAGTCTGCATTCAGACTCTATAGTTCTTTTTCTGGATGTGTGGATATCCCTTTCCATCATGAGTCTTTTGAAGTTAACATTCAGTTTTGAAAAAAAAATTTGAGTTTCAAATTTTCTCTCTCCCTCCCCCCTGTGCCTCCTTGAGACAATAAGTAAGTTTATATAGGTCATACATGTTCAGTCATGCAAAATACACTAAAGATGGGTCGTTTTAAAATTTATTTCTTCTGAAATCCTTGAAAGAAAGGTGTTCAAAACACCCTGCCAATTTGACCTTTTTAAAGTGGTATTGGTTTACAACTGTCCCTTTCTGCTTCTGTAGGACATGAGAGCACAGCTTGACGACATAATGCTGCAAGTGAATCGGATTATGAATCGTTACCAAGGAGATGTTGAACTGAATGCATTCAGAAAAAAGAGGGACTCCTCCTTGACAGAAAAAGATTTCAGAAAATATCGAACTGACACGTTGGAACAAATATACCAATGTATCCACTCTGCCGATGTAAAGGAAAGGATTCTAAGTGAACTTCTGGCCTGGTTGGAAGACTGGTGTAAGTTTACATCTAGGCATTTTAGAAATGAACCATAGTTTTAACAAAGAAGAGAGACTAGAACAGGTTGAATAAACGAGTATTATTCAGGGTCAGAAGACATTAAGGGTTAGTTTTGTAAAACACTGAAAACTACTTTCTTAGTAATGATGACTACTTTCCATGCTAATGAGGATAAAAACAATAGGAAGAGTTAAAACTGTAAGGAGAGACATTTAGGTTAGTTGTTGGGCAAAATCTTCATGTAATGAAACCATGATTGCTAGGTTAAAACTGCAATTTAAAAAGTAAAATTTAAAAAACCTTCATTTGGCCAGGATGTTGTCCTTCTTGTAATCTAAGAAATGCTCCAGATTGATTTGACTTAACATTTCCAAGATCCTTTCCAAATCTGATTCTCAATTCTAGACATGATTACTCACAATTTTTTAGTCTAAATATCCTCTTTGCCCTATTCTATCTCTTTATATGTGAAGAAGCCTCATGGTAGAAGTAAATTCAAAATAAATGTCCATGTCCCATTTCATTTAACTATGTAATGTTTCTAGTCAACAAGATGAGCTCTTTCTCTTCTAAGGTCTTTGACCCTTTTATTTTGACTCTTCTCAAGATTCCATTTTGTCTGAAGCAACCATCATTGAAGAAAATGAAGCAGATTACTACAAATGGATATCAATCATGGACACTTTCCCAGAGACCCTCAGTGCTGCTGAACTTAATGTCAATTCACTGATTGCCTTTAGCATTTATTTCTTAAAAGACAAGAAAAGATACAAGAAAAAATTAGGTAAGTGCTTCAAGCCACTGAAACTGTTTAGTATAATATGCTTTTCGTCTGCAGTTTATGTTTATATGATGGTGTCCAAATTAGTTTTAAACTCTAAAGTTAGATTTTCCAAAGAATCTCAACTACATCTAAGTTGAAGAGAACCAGTACCACTCTTTGCCTACTACTCCATGAACAGATGATCTGGGGAAGAGAACTGGGGTCCTGAGTGTTGACAGTGACACCTGTCATCTCAGTAAGGGGATCAACCCTATATCTAACCTCATACTTGGTGACTGGAACCCAGCTAGGTTCTTGCCCCAACCTCCATAGAAGCAATACCTCTAATGGGTTATGGAATAAGTTGTTCTTCATTCAATATCCTTTCTATGGGGCTGATGGTTTATTCCAAGTGTTGTTTCCTAATGACAGCTCAAATGCAGTCAGACTTTATTTTCTTTCCTTGGTGCCCCTTTCTTCCAAAGCTCACAGGGCTCAAGTCTACATCCTAAGGCCAAGACTACGTCCCCAGTTTATATTTCAACAAGTTTGTGAAGGCCATTGAATCATACCCTTACTACTCTAGGCCATTAAGGTTTATGGAGATCCTACTCCTTTTACATGTTTTTTTCATGGATCAGATAAAAGAACTTCAACTGACTCGTGATGGATTTGTCCTTTGTTTAGGCTTAAACCCTAAATGGGTTGTATTATTGAGAACTAGAGTTCAGTGCTGGGTAGATGGGAGGGCAAGGTGAGAAATAAGATCCATTTCCCATTGTTTCTCTGATGTTCCTCAGCATCCAAAGGTTCCATGTGGAAAACGTGGAGAGAAAAGGTTCTTCGGAAACCTGCAGTAGGAGTTCCTTTAAAACCAGAACAAATGATCAAGGAAGAAATCCTGAGGAGCAACAAAGTTTCTGAAGTCCTTGGCATGCTGCACGAGCTTGTCAGCTCAGGCATGTTCAACAAAGGTGAAGTTAATGCTATTAAATACATATCCTCAACTACAGCAAACCTTCACAAGGCTTTGGCAATTCAGAATCAAGAGATTAAAAATCTAATTTTCCAGTGTGCCACCATGGGATCAGAAATAAAAGAGTATTATGACCTAGAGAAGCAGACCTTCCAGCGGACAATACAAATCCTCAGTGATAAAAATGAGGCGCTTGAGAAAGAAGTGCAAAATCAAGAAGAAAAATGCTTGGAGCTTCTTCAGGCCAAATCATGCTTAGAGCACCAGTTGAGCTTGGCCAAGGCAGAAGCAAGCTTGCCTTCGGAAGAAACTATTAGAAAAAGGAGGAACATGCTACTAAAAATACAGGAAAAAATCCGGCGGGAATTTGAGGAGCCAGTCTCATCTGACGAATCTTCACAGATAGATCTGCCCTCAGTTTCCCAATACCAGGAAGTCCCCAGGGCAGAGCCTTCACGCAGAAGAGTGGCCAGAGGTACTACCATTAAATGGGAGGTAAGCAAAATCAAGAGGGATTCATCTTCAGAAAGGAGATCTTCCTTGTTGCCAGTGCCCCATACCAGTCCTGGGACCCACCCCTTAAAATCTCCCAAAGATAAAATCCCTGAAGATCGTTCTGAAGCTCCTTCAGTGGATGGTGCTAAGCCACAGATACCCAAAGAGAAACCGAGAGGAAGTTGGGAGACAATAGAAACTGAATCAAAATCCCTAGAAAGCAGAGGGGAATATGTACTTTTGACAGATATTTCTAAGATGGGCAGGCGCCCTGAGCTGAGCTTTGAGCCACCAGAGAGAAAGAAACAGAAGGTAATCCCATCTCCTCAGGAGGATGAAGTGGAAAGTGTAACCAAACTTGGTGAGTCAGAAGCCAGGAGAAAGAAGCAAAAGGAAACCCAATCACCCTCAGTTGGAGTGGCTGGGGACGAGGAAAGTAGAACTAACCTGGGTACTAAGCTAAAGACAGCCAAAAAGGGAAAAGGAAAAAAGGACAGGACTAGGGTAGGGACTGAGCAGAGTGATGAGTGGAAGCAAATGCAGGATTATCAGAAAGCCTTACTGTCTTTCCTGCAACAGAAGATCGACAGCTTAGGCAAAGAGGATTCCAAGACTGAATTTCAGGACCAGGCAGAGCCGAAGAACCCAGAGGTTCAAAAGTCATTAAAAACAGTAAGGGATAAGATGGAGGAGTACTTCCAAAAGATGGTCAAGTTTCTGACGAATACCTTGAAGAAATACAGAGAAAAAAATGAGAAGCCCAGAGAACTTGCTAAGGCATCAAAGAAAGCCTCCTTGCTTCCACCTCATTCACTTTTGAGTGAGAACATGGATCCAGTGCTGTCCAATATGCTCCAAGAGCTCTTGCCTCAAGCCGACACCACAAAGGAAGAAACTACCGAGAGAGTGGGAAGGTCTCGACGAGAAGGCAAGGAGCACCGGGAAGACAAAATGGACTCTGACCAAAGTTCTGTGAAGCATCAAGGCATGCAGTTCATAAAACAATTGCAGGAAGAGAGACGCCTCTGGAAGGAGACCCAAGAAGAGATACAAAAAAAATTGCAAGAAGAGAACGCGTGGTTCAAGAGGCAGGACGAAAAGAGGAGATGGGAGATGAAGCAGAGGCAGTGGCAGGCGGAGGAGGAGCTGTGGCTGGAAATGCAGCAGCAGTGGTGGCAGCAGGAGAGAGAGCACGAGGAAAAGCGGAAACAGTGGGCCATCGAAGCAGCTCAGCATAAAACGTTGGATCCCCAGGAGATGGAGCGGTGGAAGGAGCAAATAGCCCGAAAGTACCAAGAACAGGTAGAACTTCAGCTGCAGGAGTTGCGGAGGCAAGAGGAGGAGCTTCAAAGACTGAACCCAGAAATGTTCGAAAAGTGGAAAAAAGTTGCAGAACAAAAGCAGCAGCCTCAGAGACTGTCAAAACAGTGGGGGCAACAGGATATCCGGCTGCAACCATCCCTGACAGCCCAGGTGGAGGAGCTTTGGGATGCCAAGGATGAGGTGACTCCAGGACAAGACACGTCAGGTTTAAGAGAAACCTCTCTGCCTGATCTGGAGGTCCCTATAAAGCCCACATTCCTGCCATTGTCTCAACCAGGGCCTGTGTCCACAGCTGTCTCTCAGGAAAGCCCAGTATTGTGGGGCCTTCCTACACCTGGGGAAACCACCATATTAGGCTACCCTACTACCTCTGGGGAAACTCCCACATCAATCCCCTGGGGAACCCCAACTTTGCAAGTACCTGTTGCCCCTGGCAAAGTGACCGGAACATTGAGCTCTGTTGCTCCTGGGCAGCCCCCAACATTGAGATCACCTTTAACCACTGGGCAGCCTCTAGCATCAGTGGCCCCTGCCATACCTGGAGAAATCCCAGCACCATGGTCCCTTGGTGTTCCTGGACAGCCCCCAACAATAACACTACCTTTAACCACTGAGCAGCCTCCAGCACCAATGGCCCCTGCCACACCTGGAGGAACCCCAGTACCGTGGTCCCTTGTTGCTCCCGGGCAACCCTCACCATCCAGGCTACCTACCATCCCTTATGAGACTGCAACATTGTTGGGCCCTGCTGCTCCTAAGGAAACCCCAGCACCCTGGGCCGTTCCTCTTTTAGAACCACCCCCCAAATTGCAGGTCCCTATTGCCCCTATTGGGCAACCCCAAACATCATGGGCCCCTACAGCCACTGAACAAGCCCAAATATCATGGGGACCTATGGCCCCTGGACAGCCCCAAATGTCATGGGCCCCTGTAGTATCTGGGCAACCCCAAATATCATGGGAACCTATGGTCCCTGGACAGCCCCAAATGTCATGGGCCCCTGCAGAACCTGGGCAGCCCCAAGTATCATGGGGTACCATGGAACCTCAACAGATTTCTCCAACCCCTGTGGCCCATGGGAAACCCCAAATATTAGGGTGGCCTACTTCTCATGGGCAGTTCCAAGCTTCATGGGATTCTAGACAACCCCTTCCACATGTGGCCCTTGCTGTCCCTGGGGAGCCCCCCACACCTGTGACCTTTGCTGCCCCTGGGGAACCCCCCACACCTGTGACCTTTGCTGCCCCTGGGGAACCCCCCACGCCTGTGACCTTTTCTG
>JAQQSW010001272.1:0-10640 GCA_028646575.1 Pseudocheirus occidentalis
CTTTCTGGTAGGGCAGGCAGGGTCTCCCTATCCTAGCCCCTGTATATCTTAATTCCTAGTTGCAGGTATTGCAGAACTTTAAGTTCTGGATTCTTTCGATTCCTCCCTTGTCCCCCACCCCCACTGGAAGGACAACCAATTCAATACAGGCTGTGGATGTGTGATTATACAGGACATCTTCATAGTGGACATATTGTGATAGTGATCATCTGTCTCTCCTTGGCTTCAGGCTGGGCCGGCCTCCGCTCCCTGCCTGCTGCCATGAGCCCCTGCTGCCACGCTGCCTTCAGCGAGAGATGTGTTTTCTGTATTTTTGTGAGTCTGAGAGTCCTAGACTTTGTCTGGGGTCATATTTTATGGGTGTTTAGGGTGGTTGTGTGAGAGCTGCTAAGCCTTGCTGCTTCTACTCCACCATCTTGGCTCCACCCCTCTCATGCTTCTCTTCAGGGACATAAATGAACTTGGGAGGAGCCTCAGGAGAGAAACTGCCACTTCTTGTGGGGAAATCCCATAGTAGAAGTAAATTCTGTGGGGCTATAACAGCCCCTGTTGCTTCTGTCATGTCACCCAACCTAGAATAAAGAAAGGAGACCAAGCTTGAGACTTCCAATCCAACTAGGACATGAGACTGGTTATAGGAATGAATTATTTTCTTGGCCTTTGGTAGGTGTAATGGGATGTTGGAATAAGCATAAGTGGCACAAGCTTGTGCCATGAAGAGTCTCCTTTCATCCTTTAATGGTAAAAAGGAACTGAAAGATGACCTTTCTTTTTAGGGACTGTCATTTATATCAGAGAAACCAATCGAGTTGTCTGTCTATAGGGGTGTGTATATCTGTGCGTGAGCATGTGCGTGCATGAGTGTGTGTTTCTGGGTTTCGTTTTTATCGAGTCCAATGTCTCATTGAATGGGATATGTGGGCACTTTCTATCTTAATTACTTTTTACTATGTGTTCTCCAGTAGTGAACCTTAGTGAAATTTCTATCCTTTTCCTTTTCTATGACAGAGGAAAGAGGTACTTGGGGAGAGAGGGGCAAGAATGAATAGGCAGACTATCTTTGACCTTTTAGTTCCAGCTTGGTTTCAGATCAGTGAGCTAATTTTTGGATCTTCTTCCTCCTAGGTGCTATGGGTGATCCTGAGACCACCCAACCCATCTCTTTGGCTATAGATGAAGAACAAGAAGTGAATGTGATCTATACCCACACTGGCATTTTATCATATAAATATATATACTGGTACTGAGAGTTCCCTAACCAGGAGCCCCAGTACATGATTCACAGTCTGGATAGCTATTTGGTCAACAATGTTGCTTCTCTATTCATCCCTGAAGAGAGAAAATCCAGCACTCTGACTCTTCTCCAGGTTGCTCTGAGAGATACTGCTATATATTACTGTGCTCTGAGTGACACAGTGTAACAGGTGGGTCTATGCCTGTGCAATATCGCCCTTACAGGGATGGGGACAGCTGGGAACAGTGGTCTGGGAGAGGGGGAAGACAATCCAAGAAAAATATGGGTGCTTGATGAGAAGAAAGAAAGGAGAAAGAGATGGGAAAAGACAGAAAAGAATCTTACATGTGGTTCAGTGATATGGGGTAATATATCAAGGGCTGTCATAGTTGATTCTTGGATACAAACAAATGATGGAGACTGTCTATTATTGGTCATAATAAAAGAAAAACAAACAACCCCCCCCCAACATTCTTAAGGCATGGAGATAGCTAAGGAAGATTTTGAATGACTGTAAAAATCCAAGATAAGTTGAAATCTATGAACCAACAAGCATTTATTAAGTGCCTACTATTTGCCAGACACTGTGCTAGTCAGTGGAAACACCAAGGTAGAAACAAAATAGTCCTTGTTCTTAAGTTTATATTGAAAGATGAAATTCTCCTAAAGTCAGGACAGAAAAAGGGTTAGGTTAAGCTGTGATTAAGATGAAGTTAACTGGTTAAAGTCTGGCATTTAAAGGTACCTCATTGAATGGAGATGTTCATTGTCCTCTAAGTTTTGCTCCATTCTAAATTATACTTTTTAATGTTTGTTCTTAAATGCCTCAATAAAAGTGTGCTATTTTAGTTTGTATTCTGGATTAGTGATCAGCTTGATGAAGATATCATCTCATATCGATCAATCCATCAACAAACATTTTTAGAACATATTCTATATTCTGGGTACAGGAGATACAAAGGCCAAAATTGAAATAATGTCTGCCCTCAAAAAGATTACAGTTTACCAGGGAAATAGCTCATATGCAAATAATTATTATCTTAGAAAGTTACCTGGGTCTCTAAGAGGGTGAATAACTTGGTGAGGGTCACACAGTCAGTATATGTCAGAAACATTACTTGAAACCAGCTCTTTCTGGGACTTCTGAGGCTGGTTCTCTAACCACTACACCACACTGCCTCTCATATTTCTTACTAAGACTACACGTCTGTATAGTAACGCAAAACAAATTCTGTGAGGAAGAGATATATTAGCAGCTGGGGATAATTAGGAAAAGGTTCGTGTACAACATGGTGCTTGAACTTAGTTTTTGAGGTCTGTAGATCTGGTCCTTTCTCTACCGTTAGCTAGTTCTGACCTAATTCAAATCATTTCTCTTTTATAGGCCCCAGTTTTCTCATGTGTTAAATGCAGACTGGATTAAATAATCTTTAATGTTACTTCTTGTCCTAAAATTCTATCTAATCCTATGATTTTGGCTGTCTGTAATCTTTATGTATAGGCAGCTAGGTGTTGCAGTGGAGAGAGTGCTGGACCTCAGTGGTCTGGGGGGGAAGACGACCGAAGAACAAAAATGGGTTCGAATCTTGCCTCAGACACTTACTAACTTTGTAACCTTAGGCAAGTCACTCTGTATCTCAGTTTTTTCATTTGTAAACCGAGGATAATAATAGCACCTACCTCTTGGTGTTGTTAGGAGGAATGAATGACATGCCATATAAAGTGCTTTGAAAACCTTTACAATGCCAGCTATCACTCTACTTTAGAAACTGAAGACTGATTCAGGAGAGTTGAGATATATCAGAAATTCAAGTCATGAAGAAACCTTGGGGCCTTTATTTGTGTATGAGCTCATATTCATCTGTGTAGAGGATGGTTTCTCAGACTCCATCTAAGGCTCCTGTCTCTACAAAAATAGGCCCAAGGTCAGACAGAGAATGAGTCAGACTCTCTCCTCTTCCTCTTTCTCCTTCTTTCACCCCATCAGCCATCTACATTGTCAAAGATCTCAAAACATAAACCTGGTATTGGAGATTATAGGTAACACTTGGATTCCACGCTAATCACCATGAAGTTCCTGAAAATCATGTGGCATTTCTAAAACATTGGAAATAGGACATTTTCTGAACCAAAGGGGAAAGCTGAAATATGATTTGCAGGGAGATGCCTCTTTTTTCCCCCCAAATTGGAAGCAGACTTGTAGGACCACAGGAGCATCCTTCTACACTGTAATCAGCTTGAGAGTACCATTATTTAATTTCATTTAAATACCTAAGGCTTTTAAACAGTTTTTTCCTTTCTCTTCCATGGTATGAACACTGATTTGCTGCACAGTCATTTTACTGGAAAAGTCTTTGCTTCTAAAAAAGGGAATTAAAATAAGTAGGAGAAAAGGATAAAATTCCTCTAAACCTAAACTTGCAGAAAAAAGTCCTTATTCAAACTGCTGGGATAAGAGCCTTGTATATACAGGATTCTTCAGCCTTGGCATAGATCATCCACTTGGAATGGGGGAATGACTTCAGACGATATATTTATGAATACAGTGAATGATAACTGTGGCCATAATTTGTGATCACCACTGGGTAAAGGATGGCCTGAGTAGAGATACACTAGCCGCATTCCCTTTGCCCTGGCTATTTAAAGGCTCAAGAGGAAATGCTGAGGCAAATCATCCTGTACCTCACTGGCTCGTGCTATTTAGTGGTAACTTGGCTAATCCGCTAGTTTGTTCTGGGCATCAAGGCCCCTGAGTTTTTTTCTAAGACTTGTGTCTTCAGTCCCTCTCATTTTCTTTTCTCGCAGGGTGTGCTGGCTTTTGTGAAATATTGCCTCTCATTCAACATATATTAATTACTTACTATGAGTAGAAAGAACACAGTGCTGTGGGTTGGGGAAGACAGAAAGATTCAGGAAGACCCACCCCTACCTTCATAGAGCTTTCATGACCACATGGGGTCACTGTTGCAAAAGACTGAACTCATTCTCCTCTTAGGCTAGGCAAGGTGCCAGTGACATTATCATTCTTATAATTCACTGAATCATAGAATGTGATCATACTCTGGCATGAATGAGAGAGACGTGAAATCTTTGAGGGCAGAGACTGTTTCATTTTTGTCCTTGTATCTACAGTGCTTACATTAGTGCCTGGTGTTTAATAAATGCTTGTTGATGAACAGATTGGTTTATTGTCTAGCTAGTCCGATCTAGTCTGACTAGACCTAAGTTGTGCAGTGGATAGAGCACAGGGCCTGGAGTCAAGAAGATTCATCTTCCTGAGTTCAAATCTGGCCTCAGTCACTTTCTAGCTGTGGGACCCTGACAGCTGAATCTGTTTACCTCAGTTTCCTTATCTGTAAAATGAGCTGGAGAAAGAAATGGTAAACCACTTCAGTATCTTTGCCAAGGTAAACCACTTCAGTATCTTTGCCAAGAAAACTCCAAATGGGGTCATGATGAATTGGACAAGACTGAAAAATGATGGAACAATCAACATCCTCAATTTTTTTTACAAATCAGGAAACTGAGGCTCATATAGGCAAAGGGAATTGTCTGTGGTCAGAGAGGTAGGAAGTGGCAGTATTGGAATTTGAATCTAGGCCTTCTCATATCTGATCTGGTAATCTTTCTAGTTTACTGCACACTTTCTATCAGTCTTCTCCAACCTGAGGGTTAAACTGATAATATGGGAGCCCCTATCTAGTGACATTTCCTAAAAATATCAGTAAGGGGTCATTAGCTTCCTTACTGTCTTCCCTGGTAATAAAACTGATGGCATAAGCAACTGAAGACACTCAAACATGTTCAGTGTGAAACAGTACCTGGAATATTAGGTTATGGAAGATAGTTCTGCATCTGAAGCTTCTACCAATGGTTTTCCCCACTTAATCTTTCCTGAGCATTCAACTCCAACCTGCACTTCTAACTCTTCCACTAAAAACACTCACACTCATGGAGCTATGTAACATAATTAGATGTCACTTTTCAGGGTTGAGAAAGTGATCCACAAGCCTTTTGGTTCTTCTAAGCACTATTTGTATGAGACCATAGATTAGAGCTTCAGAGCAAGAAAGAATCTTAGAGACCATTAAGTTTAATGCCTTTATTATACAGTTGAGTAACTGGAAACCCATACAGATTAAATGATCTGCCCGAGGATATAAATATCAGAGCCAGAATTCAGTTCTTTGACTCTTAACTCAGCATTTTTTTTTCATTACTGTTGGGTTTACGTTGGTGGCTCTGGAAAGATTGGGTCCATGCTATTTAAATAATCTTCTCTGATTCTTTGCACAAAGGTAAATCTTATTGATGAGAATGTTATCATGATATAGGAGCCAAATCTGACAGCCTTGGAATACAGATGAAACTGCATTAAATATCCTTTACTTTCTTCTTTGTTGCTTCTCATGGAACACCTGTTTTTGTTCTTGGCCTATCCCACCACTACCATCACCATTATGGCTTCCCATTGTCCCCGTGTCTGTCATGGGAATATTGCATAAGCAATATTACATTGTGTGTTTCACAGATATTACACAAGAGGTACTGGAGTTTTTGGATTCCAGTCTCTAATAGGTTCACTCTTGATCTGCTCAGATTCTTTCGGAGGGGTTAAATAATCAACTTTATTTTAGTCTAGTCTTCTCAAAGGAAGTTGCTGATGAAGGGAGCATCAACTCCTACAGCATTCCCTAATAACCCTTCTCACAGGGGCCAGTGAGAAGGTGGGTCAGCTACTCCTCTGTCTCGATGGGGTCAGTGGAGACATGCACAACTTGTGTACTCACCTAAATCCTCTCAGACCTTGATGGGGGCTGCTCAAGGCACACCCAGATTCCCCTATGGGTTCCCCATGGTTTCTCTACTCCCTGACCAGTACCCATTTGCTTTATAGGGCAACAGACAAAGAAGGCATTTTGCCAACATTAAGCTCACAGGTTAACTTTAGCAATATTGTCATTCTGCGCAAGTGTAATAAATATCAATTGTCACCCCATATCTCATGGTGCAGTCTCAATAGGACTGCTCATGACTATGATTCGAGGAATTACTATCTAGGATCCTTGGGGCTGTTCTGGGAGTTATTGTCTAACTCCTGGAGACTAGACATTGCCATGGCCACGGATCCTTAGAAACTGAACTCTAAGAAGGATAACAAAATCCTCTTTACATATGTATCACCAAGAGCACAGTAATAATATACAGTAACATCTCTCATGGTAACCTGGAAAAGAGTCAGTGTTGGATTTTCTGTCTTCAAGGATGAACAGAGAAGCGATATTATTGACCACATAGGAATTTAGACCATGAATTATGTACTGAGGCCCTGGTTAGGGAATTGTCAGCACTAGAATACATACTCATACGATACGATGTTGGGGTGGATACAGGTCACATTCACTGCCAGGCTTCATCAGAGTAGTTCTTCCAACTCATACTCAATCTCTCAGAGTAAATTAAAGTCTTCATCAACTATGCTCATGTTTTAGCAAATCCTATTTATGTCACCTCTGTTCAAGAGTTGAACATTTCATGTCCTGAAACAGTCCTCAGCAATTGCGACTGTAAGAAAGAATGGAGAAGGTACTGAGAATGTCATCAGTTATTCTTTGGCTATAGCTTGACAGTGAATTGTGTGTTCGCATGCATGCATTTTTGTGTGCATTTGTGTACGCTCCGTGTGTGTGTATGTGTAATTTAAGAGGTAGTTCCTAGGTAGTGGAAGGGAGACCCAGGGACACCCCCTTACAAATAAAAGGAGAAGGGGCAGGGGTTCACAGACTCATCTGGGTATATTTGTGATTGAGAAAAGAAAAAAAATTTTAGAGGCTGTTGATCTGACAACACATCTTCTTTGCCTGACTTTGTCTTTCTGCACAGGGGTGAGTTGCCAAGAGCAGACGGAGCAGAGAAAGAGGATTCTGTTTTCTCCCTTAGGATCCAAGAAGGAAAGGTCACAATTTTTAACTGCAGTTACAAGAAGAAGAAGGCTTTTTTTTTTTCTTTATACAAGCAGGATCCTGTGAAAGGCTCCTTTTTTCTGATATTAATTCAGTCAAATCAGATGGAGTAAGCTAAAGGAAGATTAAAGACAACCTTCAATAAAGAGATTCTTCATAATTTCTTGTAAAAAACAAACTTACTAGGTGGAGGGCTCAGATACACATACCTGTGCTTTCCATGTACCAGCAGGCGTTTCTTAAACTCTGCAGCTCAGGCTCTCTAGTCATATTAATTGTGCTATAGGGATTGTGCTCTCAGGGAAGTTATTTATTATACTTTCTCATTTTTTTAAAAGGGGAGATAATTGTATATAACTCCTAACATGATGATCTAAAAAGCCATGCTTATTATTACTTTTTTTGATGTTTTTTTCATTTAAATTTAAAACATTGTTGATCTTTTATATTCGTATCACTTTAATTTTCAAATATATCCCTCTCTCCTGCCCTTCCTAGTGAGCTATCCTTAGTAATAAAGAACTTTTTTAAAGAGAAAATAAAAAAAAGTAGTTTAGCAAGATGAACTAGCCCATTAACCAAGTCTGACAGTATATGTATTTCATAATTCCCCCCATTACAAAGAGGAGGAAAAGGGGACATTTTTTATGTCATCTTTGAGGCCAAGATTGGCCATTATTACAGGGACCAGTTGCTTTTTCTTTTCTCCTAGCCAGGAGGTTCTTAGCCTGAGGTGAGGAATCTATGGATTGGTTTCAGGAAGTCTGTGAACTAGATTGAAACGTTATACCTTTATTTTTAACATAATTACAGTTATCCCTTCTTTGTCATAGGGGTTAGGGGTATGGCATCCCCCATGATCTGGAAAATCCATGTGAATTTTTTGGCCCTCCCTTTTTTATGAAAAAAGTCTGATTTTTTTTTTCTATTTTTATGGGGTGTTTACAATATCATATTGTAAATTTTGGGTTGATATTGTACAGTGTTACATATGTATTTTATGGTTTCTGATTTTCTGCATTTTTTTTCTGTGTTGTCTGCTGGCCTTCATCATCATCTGCAGCTTCTGCAAAACTGCTCCCAAATTCCCATTTTATTTCTTATGCTGACCTGTTATATATTGAAATCATGATGGGGAATGTCATGATGTAGAAGGGCTAACTGTAATTTCCTTTGTAATCCTATGTATTTCATTTTATGCATTTGAAAACACCATTGTGGCCTTATCAGACTGCCAAAGGGTTCGGTGACATGAAAAAGGCTAAGAACTTCTGCTTTAGAAAGACGTTTAAGTAATTCACTGTATAATCTTTGAATTTTCTGTGCCTCAGTTTTTCAATTTGTGAAATGAGGATTAATATCTGAAATAAAGTTACTTTATAAGCGCAAAGTCTTTATTTGGTCTCCTACTCATTCTCAGCTTCCTTAGTGATAATAATGAAGGTGATGGCTCATATTTTTATAGCCCTTTCAGGCTCATAAAGTTTTTTATATACATTACTTCACTGGGTAATTTGGAGGTGACCAAGGGCATCCTGTAACATTCAAAAGGGTGACTCAGTTGGCATGCCAATAGTAAGAAGATGACTGTGAGAAGGTATTAAGAAGGTCTGAAAGTCATTGTGCTTCACTGTTTCATCACTGTCCTTCCATGAAATGCCTCTGCATGTTTTATTGCTTTGTGGTCTTTCTCTAATCATTTAAGAAAAATTTGGTTGTTTTACTGATGCCTTTTGACTTCACACCAGACCAGTTTTCTAGTATACCTCCCCCTGCCCAACTGTCTTTTATAACAAAAGATAAGCAAAATTCACCCACTAGCAAATACATCTATCAGATAAATGAAGCATTCCTTATCAGTAGTATCTGCTTCTGACTCCTCCACCTCAACCAAGAGGACAAAGGAGGTGGTGTTTCATCAACTATTTTTGGAAGCCAATATTGTTCCTTTTACTTAAATCTTTTCTAATTATATAAGTAAAATTCATTTCAATTCAACAAACATTTATTAAATGCCTGCTATATGTCAGGTACTTTAAGTGCTTGGGATGAAAATAAGAAAGCCAGTTCCTGCCTATCTAAAGGGTACAGAGAACACAAAAGGAAACTGAAAATCTGGGGGTTCTGAGGGAAGACCATGGAGGGGTACCTGGTGAGGGGGCATAATGTCCTGTGGATTCAAAACCAAGCTGATGGAGAATGGAGTGTTATCTGAAAAGTTCTAAAAGTTCAGAGTCCTCTTTAGAGGAAGGCTTTGAGAGGAGAGGTTTACTGCTCCACCCTCCAGCAATCCAGTCAGAAGGGATAGTCAACTAAGAGTTGAGTATCAAAAGGGCAGATAGGTGGTGCAGTGGATGGAGTGCTGGCCCTGGAGTCAGGAAGACCTGAGTTCAGATTTGACTGCAAATCCTTCGTTGTTGTATGACTAACTTCAGTCCCTCATTTGTAAAATGAATTGGAGAAGGAAATGGCAAACCAATCCAGTATCTTCACCAAGAAAACCCCAAATCGGGTTACAGAGTCAGACAGCATCAATTTAAAGGACTCAACCACAAAAACAACTAGTTTCAAAAACTGAGTCAATCAGCACAATGATGAGATTTCAGGTGATCAGTTTCTCCTGGAGGAAGTCGTATGATGTTCCATGCAGTAGAAACCAAGCAAAACTCCTGGTGGAGAATGGAGTGTTACCCGGAAAAAAAAATAAAAGGAAGGAGTGGCGCAGACATTTTATCAACACATTTTCTTTAAATTTTTTTAAAAAAGAAAACAATCCATTATTTTCCCTCTTCTCCAGGCTTCACTGTTCATTCCTTGTTCCCATTGCTGTTTTAATTTTTATCCCAGCTTGCAGGATGCTGTCTGTTATCTGACTCATCAGTAATTTCCATGAGCTCCCAATGTATCCAGAGTCATTTCCAGTTGTCCTAATCTATATCTTGCCACTGGACCCAGAAGACTCCAAAGGAGAAAGTGAGGCTAATGACTTTGCACAGCCCTGCCTCACGTAAATCTAATTCTCTTGCCTGTCATGGCATCATCTCCTTGATATTATGGTCCTCAATTTCCATGATGATAATGATGATGATTCTAACTGGCACTTTCTGGTTTATAGTTTTTCATTTACTTCATTTAATAATGTAGATGATGCTCAAGGTGTCTGTAATGTTAATTAATTTAAATTTGAAGACCCCTTTTTATTATGTCAAGTAAGCAGGTACTTAGCCTTTAGTAACTAATCAAACTTTTGTGGCTAACATATTGGATATTGAATGCATGATGATATTGAAGTTTACTGGACGCCACGAGGTGGAGGGTTTGTGTAATTTTCTAATGATTGTATTTAGTGATTAATGATACTTAGTGACTGATTGCTAGATAAGTGACTGATTAAGTTAATCTATGATTGCCCCATGAGCAGAAGACAGACTATTGTATTTTGA
>JAQQSW010001273.1:0-19969 GCA_028646575.1 Pseudocheirus occidentalis
GAAGGAAGGAAGGAAGGAAGGAAGGAAGGAAGGAAGGAAGGAAGGAAGGAAGGAAGGAAGGAAGGAAGGAAGGAAGGAAACAAAAGGAGGAGGGAAGGAAGGAAAGGAAGGAGGGAAGGAAAGAAAGAAAGAAAGAAAGAAAGAAAGAAAGAAAGAAAGAAAGAAAGAAAGAAAGAAAGAAAGAAAGAAAGAAAGAAAGAAAGAAAGAAAGAAAGGAAGGAAGGAAGGAAAGGAGGGACGGAGAGATGGACAGAGGGATGGACGGACGGAGGGAAAGAAAGAGAAGAGAAGGAAGACTATTTTAGAGCATTCATGCCTAGACTCTTCCTGAAACCTGCTTTCCCATTTCCTCTATCCCTCACAAATTTAGCTCCTTGTATCTCTTGCTTGTTACAATGAAAAGGAACTCCTCCAGGCACTTTATCCATTGTTTTGTATTATCTGTACTAACGTTCCCCTCCATTAATTTGGATAATTGAAAATAGAATGCATAGGCTTCCCAGCATTCTCCTGACACATGCTAGATAACCCCATTTGCCCTCTTGCCCTTTCTTTTTTTTCATCCTTTCACTCAGAATTAGTTTCTGAGGGAAATTAGGTTGTTAAAGAAGTATCTGCTTCTGCTTTGTTCTTTGTTTTGATTTTCTTTTAACTTTTTTAAAGAAACTGAGACTGACAGGACACCCAGGAGGGCTCCTGCCCCTCAATGAGGCACAACTTATAGTGTCCTAACCTAGACAGTTCTATTATTACTATTTTCTTTCAGAATTTCAAAAACTTAGAACAGGAGAAACTGGGGGGAGTAAGTTTTAAGAAACAGATTAGTAAGAAGCAGCACTAGCTTTACTTCATCCTGTAACTGTGGCCTCCTAAAAATGTAGATTTATTAATTATTAGCCACTTGAACTCTAGGACAATTGGAAAAAAATTATTTATAAAAATATATAAAATTTGTTTATGTTTCTATTTATGGTGGGAATAAAAATCATATATATGTCAACAGAATAGATGTCAGTTTGTGGAAAGTGATAGAAGCATTTGGTAAATTGCTAAGAAAGACAGTCAACTTTATGCTTTAACATCGCTATTTAAAAACATTTAAGTGCTTTCCCCTCCTCCAAGCCCGTTCTGCTATAAATCATGGTCTACAATAGCAGTGACCATTTTGAGGGACAGTGTTGGATTTATTAGGACATTATTGGTTCCCAGAAGGCTATTAACCATCACACTGATTGTTAACTACTGGTAACAAACAATTCCAAAGGGATTATTGCTGAGATAACTCACACATAGCCTTGCCTCTCAGTGCTATCCATGCTTTCTCAGCATTGCCAGAATAAATTGCTATCATATACATATGACTTACAGACAGCATGTGAAATAATGGGTGCTGCCTCAGACTATGTAACTCCCAATGAATCTTTCAATTTACAGAACAAACAAACATTTGTCCAGCAGGTTTTTAGCGGTAGTTTTATTTTTCATGTAATCATGAGATAAATGATCATTCAAGAGGGTGACTAAGGGTCTCCTAGAATTTCTATATTTGGAAGTTAAAGAACCATTGGCTATTAATGAGATATGTGAGATACATTGATACAAACAGATCTCGAAACTGAAAATAATATGTTGCAATAAATCCTGGAATGGGCTGCTTCCAGAAGTGGGGAGTGCCCTGTCACTGGGGTTGTGTGGAGGCACAGCTGCTTCTGGTTAAGGATATTGTGGAAAGAATTCATGTTGTAGATGAGGACTGTCTGCTGAGATACTGTCCCACTCTGAGCTTCCAATGATTCTATGAAATGAAAATGACTGTATCCAGTAGAGAGGCTACAAGTAGCAGAGATTGTAGAATGTCTTCTTCTTAGAATTTCCTCTACTGGTCTCTAGCCCCAGCCCTAATCCTACGCCAGGGGTGGGGAACCTGTGATCTCAAGGTCACATTGTAGACCTCTAGGTCTTCAAGTGCAGCCCTTTGACAGAATCCAAACTTGACAGAACAAATCCCCTTAATAAAAGGATTTGGACTCAGTCAAAAGGCCACACCCAAGGACCTAGCATTTGTCCTCAAAGCTGCAGGTTCCACACTCCTGGCCTAGGACTTATATCCTGAAGGAGTCCCTCATAAGGATGGAGTTGAGAGACAAAGCTCCTATAGGCTGCTAGGTGTTACAATATTGCAGAGCGTGCTGAACCTGGAGTCAGGAAAACTTGAGTTCAAATGTAGCCTCACTGTATCCCTTCCTCTGGTCAACCCACCTAACTTCTGTTTGCCTCAGTTTCCCCAACTATAAAATGAGATACAAAATAATTTACCTCCTATGGTTATTGTAAGGATCAAATGAAATGCTAATCATAAAGCATTTAGTCCAATGTGTGAAATGTAGTAAGCACGACATAAATGTTAGTTGTTATTATTGTAGATGGGTTCCACTCCTCTATGCCTCATCATGAGAAAGGCATATAATATGTTGTGAAATAAAAAATATATAGAAGCTAAAATTTACCTATATAATACAGAGGCACTTTATTCAAGGGTTTTACTAGAGTTGTGTAAGTACAAGACATTTAGACATAAAATCTGCATTTCTATTTTATATTACATTTGCAATAAATATAATGAAGGGCTAAGCATCTTTGTTCATTCTTAAAATTTGTGAGGCAATATGTCTCTTCAAACATGGAGAGGAGTAAAACACCAACTCTTCCAGAAAGGGCTTGGTTTTTACCCTGTAGAGAATGAGAATGACTGTATTTGCTATGAATCCCTATAAGAGCACAACATTTAGAGTCGCTCGGACGCCACTTTTTAGATGAGGGAAATTTCATGACAAGCAGATCCTAGATAAGCCAAGAAAAAAATTCTAGCACAAGATTCATAGCAGAAATGGTCATTTTTTAACATTGTGTTTTTATTTTCCTTTTTTGGCTCTAATTGTCACTGCTATAATCATCCCAACAAATAAACAATGTAAGTTTAGCAATGCAATATGTTATCAGAAAACATGACCGTTGTTTTCTAGGTGATTAGCACACAGACCAGATAGTTCACAGAGTGCCTGTCAGTCTTCCTGTCCTCTTGTAATGGTTTCATTATTTCGCATGTCAGGCTCTTGGCTGTTGATTTTGGTTGTTCATTCAGTCATTGCAGACTTATGCTGCTTTATAAACCCTTTTCTGAGTTTCTTGGGGAGAAGCAACAGCAGGAAAAAAAGAATATTTTTAAAAGTCTCTACTTATCAAAATAATGGCTCTCTAATCCTCAGAGAAGGGCTGAACTGCAGTAGTTGGTCCTAACAAGGATTAGCTGAATAATTGCTCTAAGATGAGCCTTGTTTGGGAGAAATTCAGACTCTAGGAGAAAGGATGTGGTTCAGTACTTCCTTTTATTAATTGCAAAGGTAAAAATAATTAAATGGAGAGTGGTCCTGGTATTCCTTTGGTTGAGGGAATTTCCAGAAGAGGAAGCTCACTTACCCAGTATACTTTGGCATCTTCTCTGCAACTCACAAAGAGAATTGCCTAGAGCACCAAGAGGGTGAATGATTTGCCCAGGATCACATAACCAGTATGTGTTAGGGAGTAGGACCTTAACCCAGTTCTTCAAGGATGGCCCTCCATCCCCTATGCCATGTTCTCTTCCCCTTGAGAAGAATGAAAACAAAAACAAAAGCATAGCTGTTGTCATAAAAATGTTTAGGACTTTATGGGGATGTCAGATTGTATTCATTTTTTTCAAACTATTCTTAGACATGGGCCCCAGCAAATACAAGATATAACCTCCAGTAAACAAACCTTATAAAAAGAAAACATTAAACCGATACAAGTGTAAGGTCTAGAATTCCCCTGGGTAGGGAACCCTGTACCTCCCTATCACCACGGAGTGAGTTTGATGCCAAAGGAAGAGGCCAAGAAGCTCCAGATTGATTTTAGGACTTTAATTAATCATTATAAGTATTTACAAACAGGGACAATCTGGGGCAGCTGCCAAGACTATTCAGTGGATCCCTGCAAAAAAAAAATCCTTGTGGTAATTATAGAAATCAGACAAAGGGAGGAGCACAGGGTGCTTCACTGTATATTGGAGGATATTTTGGATTTTTCTGCTTATTTAATGTTTCAGCTAATAGTTTATACTTGATATTGAACCCAGTTCCCAGACATCCAGATGTTATCTAGCACTGTTTGGTAAAAGCCCAGGTGCTCAAAGTTGGGTACTGGTCATTTACTAGTCATATACCAGTCACAGTATCTAAGTTGTGACTCAGTATCTGAGATGTGATTCAGTATCTAAAATATGATTTTTCAACAGGTCACCATGTATAGGCTTCCACCTTTCACAGAGGTTTAAGTTAATGTCCTTTAACTTTTTCCTGTGTATTATGGCTTTTCCCCAATCAGGATCTCACAACAAATGTAGATGGTAAAGCATTTGTATCATTTCCCAATCAAGCATTATTGATTTTTGGAATAGTAGGAAATCAATAGTCAATAAATAGTAAATGCTTACTCTGTGCCAACCACAGAGGATACAAAGAATGATACAAAGTGGATACAAACCACTGAGGATACAAAGAATGGCAAAAAGACGCCGTCTTCTCTCAAGGAGCTCAAAGTCTAAGGAGGGAGACCACATTCAGACAGTAATGTACAAGCAAGCTCTCTACAGTGATGAATGGAGATAATTAGCAAAGGAAAAGTCCTAGCATGAAGGGGGATTGGGGATTGGGATTGGGGCTTCTCATTGAGGATGGGATTTTAGCTGGAATTTGAAGAAAACCAGGGAAGTCAGGAGGCAGTGATGAAAAAGGAAAGGATTCCAAGCACGAGGAACTGTCAGTAAAAATGGCCAGAGCTGGGAGATGCGGCGTCTTGTGGAAGGAATGGTAAGCAGACCACTGCCACTGGAATGCAGAGTCCATGGATAGGAAGAAGTTGTATGAAGACTGACTGAGGGGTAGCAGGTTGTGAAGCGTTTGATTGCCCAACGGAGGATTTTATATTTGATCCTGGAAGTGATGGGAAACCACTGGGGCTTATTAGTGGGGTGGTCAGATGGGAAGGCAGTGCCATGAGGGAGGTAGTCAGACACATACTTTGGAAAGACGATCTTGACAACTGAGTGGGAGGATGGACTGGAGGGGGGAGAGATTTGAAGCAGAGAGAGCAAACAGAAGGTGACATCAGTGGTCCAGGCATAAGGGGATGAGGCCCTTCACTAGGGTGGTGGTAGTATCAGAGAAGAGGATATACACAAGAGATGGTATGAAGTTAAAAATCAAAGATTGGGCATGGAGAGTGAAAGAAAGGGAGCAGTTGATGGTGACACCTAAGTTGTAAGCCTGAGACACTGGAAGGTACTGTTGTCCTTGACAATAAGGAAATAAGAAGAGAGGAAGGTTTGGGGAAAAGATAATGAGTTTAGTTTTGAATATATTACTTTAAAATGTGTATGGGACATCCCAGTTCCATGTGTCTAGTAGGCTGATGGAGATGCTAGACTGGAGGTCAGCAGGGTGGTTAGAGCTGGGTGAGTAGGTTTGAAAATCATCAGCAGAGAGATGATAATTGATCCCATATAGAGAAACAAGGGTGTCTAATTGTACATACTATATTTTAACCCATTCTTTTCCATTCCCACAGATTACAGGATTAGATATAGAGGAAATTCTAGGCCAAGGAACAATTAGTTTACAAGCAAAATACTTAATCAAATTATAGCAATTATTAAGGATGAACATATATAGCACAAAGGATGTTGGATTTGGAATCAAAGGGTCTAAGCTCCTATCCTGACTCTACCATTTGCTATTGTATGAGACAGGTAAGTGGTAGAGTGTGGGAACTAAAGTCAGAAAGTCCTGAATTTTAATCCTGCCTCACACATATTTAACTAGATATGTAACCCAGGACAAGTAATTTCAATGCTGTGTGCCTCAGTTTCCTCATCTGTAAAATGTGGATAATAACAACAACTTACAGAGTTGTTGTAAGGATTAAATGAGTTAACTTGTGAAAAGCATCCTGCAAACCTTCAAAGTATATAAAGCTAAGATTATGATTATGGCACTTGGGAAATCCACTTAAGTCAACTTTTTAGGCCTCAGTTTCTTCATCTGTAAAGTGAGGGGTTGGGTGAAGTGTCCCTTAGGGCCCTGTCTAGCAATGACTGTGATCCTTTGATCTTAGCATCCAGATCTTAGAATTACTAGGGCTGAGTGAGCCTGGAAAGAGCTGATCTTGTCAAGGGATTTTAGTACCTTGTTAAAGAGGCATTGCAGAAGGCCTTGCCAGGTGTCTCCTGCATACGTGCCTAAGTTTATATGTATTATAGATAGATCTAGAGATCTCTATACTACATACACACACACACATATATAGATATAGATATAGATAATACTGTATATATGTATATATTTTTAAATATATATTTATATATGTATATATATGCATAGATGTATAGATGTAGCGATTACAGTGTGATAGATTTTTTTAAAAGCAAATGTATGCCTGCTATATATACCTCCTAAACTGATAGTAGGCTTTAAAAAAAACATTCTGAGAAGTAGTGAGATGAACCGAAGTTCTTCAGTGTGTAGAACTCTAGGCAACTAGGTGGTGAAATGGGTAGAGCCCTGGGATGGGCTTCAGGGAGACTCATCTTTCTGAGTTCAGATCTGACTTCAGACACTTCCTAACTGTGTGACCCTGGAAAAGTCACTTAACTCTGTTTACCTCAGTTTTCTCATCTGTAAAATGAGTTGGAGACGGAAACTACTCCAGTATCTTGACCAAGAAGACCCCCAAATGATGTCATAAAGAGTTTCAGGGAGGCAGAATCAAAATAGTGGTGTAGAAGCAGGAAAATACCATGTCTCCCCTCCGCCATAACCACCTCAAATGCCTATAAAATATGATTCTAAACAAATTTTAGAGCTACAGAAGCCACAAAGTGACAGAGAGAAACAAATCTCCCACTGAAGGCAACCCCTCAGGCAGACAGGAAGGGTTAATCACAGCACACTGGGAGCAGAGCCCAGCCCCACATGAGCCCGCAGTTTTAGCCCTAGGGTAGTCCAGACCAGCCTTGGCTGGAGCATTCTGAAGAGTGGATCACCAGCAGCTATGGCAGTTTCCAAAATTATAAACCTATTAATGCCAAAGACAAAGTAAAAGGTCAGTGGAACTCTCCTGGATCTGAGGGAGATGAAGTGTGGTCTGGCCTCTGCTCCCAGAGCAAAAAGCAGCAGAAGAGGCAGCCCTGCAGCTGCCTCCATGTGGCTGCTTCAGAGTTCTCGGCCTGCAGATCATAGAGAGGCCAAGCAACCATTCGGAGGCTAAGTGCCCTTGCCTTAACCTGCCTGGATCAGAATTGCCATCTTGGGTGGTGGTCCTGAGGTGTGTGGCCACTGAGCCAAAGCCATTGGGGGCTGCAGAGATGGTGACTTCCTAATAGCTCAGGCAGCTGAGGAAAGCCAGCAATTTGGGACAAAGCTCTCCCCTCTGGAAGCAGAGTTCTACTGTGGCTAAAAAATCAAATAAATTGACTGGCAACATAAGCAGGCAAAGAAAGCAAACCAAACTCAACAATCCAACCTTAGATTCCTTTCTTGGGGTCAAAAAGGATCAAAGCATGGAACAGGAGGAAGACAACACAGTCAGAACTCCTGCACCAAAAGCTTCCAAGAAAAATGTAATCTGATTACAGGCCATAGAGGAGCTTAAGAAGGATTTTGAAAACCAAATAAGAGAAGTGGAGGAAAAATTGGGAAGAGAAATGACAACGATGGAAGAAAACCATGAAAAGAGAGTCAACAACCTGACTGAAGAAAATAACACCTTAAAAAGTAGATTAACTCAAAGGGCAAAAGAGGCCCAAAAAGCCAATGAAGAGAAGAATACCTTAAAAAGTTGAATTTGCCAGATGAAAAAAGAATCTTAAAAGCTCACTGAAGAGAACAATTCCTTCAGAATTAAAGTGGAGCAAATGGAAGCAAATGACTTTATGAGAAATCAAGATACTATTAAACAGATCCAATCAGATGAAAAAATAGAAGGCAATGTGAAATATCTCCTTGAAAAAACACTGACCTGGAAAATAGATACAGGAGAGACAATTTAACAATTATTGGACTACCTGAAAGCCATGATAAAAAAAAGAACCTAGAAATCATCCTTCAAGAAATTCTCAAGGAAAATTGCCCTGATATTTTAGAACCAGAGGGCAAAATAGAAATTGGAAAAATTCACCAATCACCTCTTAAAAAAGATTCCAAAAAGAAAATTCCCAGGAATATTATAGTCAAGTTTCAGAGTTCTAAGACCAAGGAAAAATAGTACAAACAGCCAGGAAGAAACAATTTGAATATTGTGGAAACACTATCAGGATAAAACGGCATCTAGAAGCTTCTGCATTAAGGGATAGAAGGGCTTGGAGTATGATATTCTGGAGATCAAAGGAGCTAGGATTAAAACCAAGAATCACCTACCCAGCAAAACTGAAACTGAGCATATTGTTTCAAAGGAAAAGATAGTCATTTGATGAGGTGGAGGACTTTCAAGCATTCTTGTTGAAAAAACCAGAGTGGAATAGAAAATGTGACATTCAAATTACAAGAAACAAGAGAAGCATGAGAAGGTAAACAGGGAAAAGAAATCATAAGGAACTTATCAAAGTTGAACTATGTACATGCCTACACAGAAAAACAATAATTATGAAACTTATGAAACTTTTCTGAGTATGAGGATAGTTGAATGGAATATAAATGTGTGTATATGTGTGTGTGTGTATATATGTCTGTGTGTGCATATATATGTGTGTATATATACACACACATACACATATGTATACATACATATATGTCTATACATCTATATAGGAGGGTATAGTTGTGTATGAATACATATGTGAGTGTGTATATATATATATACGTGTGTGTGTGTGCAGGTATATACATAGACAGAGGGCACAGGATCAATTGAATAGGAAGGGATGATGTTTATAAGGTGAAATTGAGAAGTGAGAGAGGAAGATAATGAGAGATGGGGAGAGACAGAATGGGGTAAATGATCTCATATAGAAGAGGCAAGGGATAACTGTTACAATGGAGGGGAAGAACAGGAAGGCAAAAGGGAATCGTTCAACCTTACTCTCATTGAATTGGCTTAGGGAGGGAATGACATAAACTCTAAATAGGGTATCTTGCCGTACAGGACAGTAGGGGGAAGGGGATGAAAGGGGAGATGTTGGAGGAGAGGGCAGGTTGGGGGAAGGGTAGTTAGAAGCACACACTTTTGTAAAGGGATAGGGACAAAGTAAAGAATAGAACAAGTAAGGAAGGGATAGGATGGAGGGAAATATAGTCAGTCTTTCACAATATATCCACTATGGAAATGTTTTGCATAACTACACATCTACAACCTATATTGAATTGCTTATCTTCCCAGTAAGGGTGGGAGACGAGGGAGGAAGGGAATGAATCTGGAACTTAAAGTTTTAAAATCAAATGTTTTTTTACATATTATTATTATTATTGTTATTATTATTATTTACATGCAACTGGGAAATAAGATATACAGGCACTGGGGTAGGGAGATCCATCCTGCCCTACCAGAAAGTCAGAGAGGGAATGGGGGAGGATATGGGAGAGACCAGATTGGAGGAGGGGGTATTCAGTGGGTTCGCTGTTTTGGGGTGGTGGGTAGGGAAAAGACAGGGAGAAAATTTGTAACTCAAAATCTTGTGGAAAAAATGTAAACTAAAAATAAACACACAAAAACAGAAAAGTTAATTTTTTTTAAAAGTTGCACTGACTGAAAATGACTGAACTGGAGTAGCTAAGTAGTGCTGTGAATAGAGCACTGGTCCTCAAGTCAGAAGGACCTGACTTCAAATCCTGTCTCAAACGCTTGACACACTCTACTAGCTGAGTGACCTTTGGCAAATCACTTAACCCCAATTGCCTTGCCTTTCTGCCCTCCAAAAGAGAGAGAGAGAGAGAGACAGACAGACAGACAGACAGACAGAAAGACAGAGAGAATGACTGAACCACAACAGAACTCCTGATGTGGAAGCTCCCTTTACCAAAGTACCAAAGGAGATCATCAGCTCAAACGTAATTGAGTTTTAGACTTGCCTGCAGCACTGAGGGATTAAATTACTTGACCATGCTCATACAGCTAGTATTTATTAGAGGTATTTCTTGAACCTAGTTCTTCTTGACTCCAAGAACAGCCATCTATCCACTACAACATACTGTCTCAAAATGAATTTTATATTTGGAAATAATAAGAATAAGGATGATTTTATTCTTATGAATAAAATTATTCAAATTTGTTTTTTGTTTTTATGATTAAAGACATTTTTTTCTCTTGTATTTGAAAAAAATTACAGCATTTGTGCTCAGAATAAGTTATTATTGTAGTTACCTTGGGATATACAAAATGAGAAAAATATTATCCTGTCCTCAAAAGGTTTACAACTTAATCTAGTTTCTTTTCAGGCAATGTATCCAGTTTTAGGGGTTTTTTTATCATAATCACTTAAGAATATGCCTGAAGAGAGGCAGACTGGCAAAGTAAATAAGGAGCTGATGTCAGAGTTTGGAAGACCTGAGTTCAAGCTCTGAGGCTTGGCTAGGTCACCTAAACTCTGTGCCCCAACCAACTCTCTAAACCGATATGTGAGTTGCACAACTGTTGTTGATATGCACTGGTAGAGAAGGTCTTTTAGATAATTAATTCCCTGTAACAATGAAATCACAGGTCAGGACCAAAAACAAAACAAAATACAAACAAAAATAATGTGCCTACGTAAATGGTTGTGACTCTCACCTCTACACAAAAACAATTTCATAACTGAGCAATGCTTATATTTTATTATAAATTTGTTCTTTAAAAAATCACCCAAACCTAATCCATATACTTCCCTAGCATTTTATGCAAAGTTAGCATTTAGTATGCTTTTGTTGAATTCAGTTGAATAAGGCACTGAGATATTGTGCCAAATTCTTTTCACTTCTCCAACACCTACATACTAGATACCATTGATGTTGAATTTGAATAGAATCAGATCCTTTGGGGCCACCTAACTGACTTTGGAAACCACAAGCCAATATTATCTATGTTGCTACATTTTTATTTATTTTGTTAAACATTTCCAAATTACATTTTAATCTTCACAACTCCTGGCTGGCTGCCCTATCCACTGCATTGCCTAGCTACCCCAAATAAGTTGCAAAACCAGGATTCAAAGGCATCATTTACCACAAAAGGACAGAATCCCTCCATCCAATGCACAAAGTGGTTTTTTTCATTGTCTGATTTCATTCCAAGTGCTTTTTCATCATCACTAGCTAGAACACAGGTCTACTGACTCTAGGACCAATGCTCTTTTTAATACACCACATTATTAGAACGTGGCAAGTATGCAAAAAGCATGGACATCAATTATTTAGCAGCTAATGAAGAGGGAAGATTAAGTGCAATAACATCCTTAGATGAAAAGTGCAATAGAACCACAGAGGTTATTGATTGTTTTTCTTGTGGCTCTGATTTCTAGGTCCCACCGATCTCAGCATGAAGAGACAATTAGCCACCAGCTCTGGGTCCTCCAACACTTCAAGCTCCAGACCCCAACTGAGCCCAACTGAAATCAATGCTGTGCGGCAGCTTGTGGCAGGATACCGAGAATCTGCAGCATTTTTACTTCGCTCAGCAGATGAACTGGAAAACCTTATTTTACAGCAGAACTGAATTCCATGACCTTGGCACTCACTGGGTCTCATCTTGGAGTTCCCACTAATGACATGTTGGTTTTCCAGAACAGATGCTTCAGGTATTACTACTGCACGGTCTTTTAGGAGAGTTAATTACCATAAAGCCACACTGTTCTTGATCCTTAAGGTGATGTGTTAAGGTGCTTCAGGGGAACTCTGGCCTCTGATCTCTTCGAGGTACTTTCATGTGTCCAGCCCATTGCTTTCTGTTTTAGTCTATCAGCATAAATATCAAAAAAGTGACTGTAGAACGCTCACTCATGGATGAAACAGAAGATGCTGTGGTCCTTTCCATTGGTTCAAGCTGCAAGTGCAATATTGTGGAATATGCTACTGACTCATTGGACCGAAAGCTGCAGTATATGGCAAAAAACAATGCCAAATTTCCTGTTGGTACAGGACAAAACAGCAATTAAAAGGATCTTGTATTTTAAAAAGAAAATGTAATTTTTATAAAAAAATGGTTTTTTTCATTCAAAATTGTCATTTTTACTTTGGTAACTTTTTCACTGGTCCTAAAAAAAAAAAAACTGTTTTGAGAAACTATTGTAAGTCCCCTTTTCCATTCCTCTTTTTTTCTTCTTCTGTCTCCAAATTCTTTCTACAAAAGAAAAATACACTTGATGCTGGAAAAATCCATATATCTGCATTCTGTAAATCATCACATCAGAAACTACTACCCAAAGGAGCCTGCATTACTTGCTTTCATGCTGTTTTCAAAGACACCCCATTCAACATGGCAGCTTTTCCTATTGGCAATTGTCATCACAGAGTGGGTTGATTTTTTTTTGTTTTTTTTTTTCTTTTTTTTGTTTGGAATTACTGGGATTTTTTTTAAGAATATCTATTTATATAAAGACATATCATTTTTTTTAATTACCCTCTTGGTTTGTTACAGCTGCTCACTCACGATTACTGCTGCTGCTGCTGTCTTATAGAAGTTCCTGTAGTAGTGATTGGGTGTAGATGACTGAATGTTAAATGGTTGCAAGTGACAATCTGAAAATTTGCACTCTTCTGTAGTTTCCTTTCCATTTTTCTTTCTGAGATACTTTCCAAAAAAACAAAAAGGCCATTTTCCTCTGTGAATATGCTTTATAGAATTTTCAGAACCAGTTTCCAATGTTCTACAAACTCTCAGTGGATGCAGCTGTGACTCATAGTGAACTCTCACCCTGCTTCTCCCTGGCCCTGGCCCTGGCCCTGCTTTCTTATTTTCCAGTGTTGGATCCACACAAATAGCATTTTCTTTATGCACTAAGGCAAGCCTATTTTTAAATATATAGAGATGAGTCTTTTAGTTGATGTTTTCCTTGTACTATTTGTTCTCTTGTTTAGATTTGGTTGGATAAACAAGTTCCTTGTACATTCCTGAATTTGCCTTATTTCATGTAAAAAAAAATATTCTGTAATTCCATTTTTGAGGATGAGTTTAAGGCATCAGTGAGACTTCCTATCTACTTGTTCCGTAGAGTTTTTCAAGTAATGACTGTGATTGTGACCCAGTAATGTGCACTTCTCTTGTGCCTGTGAACATTGCTTATGCTTCTTTTCTCTAGTGTTTCTAGAATTACTGTTGCTTACAGTTATGTTTTAAAAAAAAGATAAAAAAACAAGAACTTTTGTGATACTGTTGGTGAATATAAATGTGAAAAAAAACTATCAAAATATGAGTATTTTGGAGATACATAGATTCACAAACATTTCAAAGTGCGGATTTCAGATTCACAGATTTAAATGAAAATTCAAAAACTGAGGGCTGGTATAATTTCTTCTGTTTTGTTTGGTTAAATAAACAGATTTCTGTGTTAAAACATGATTGTGAAACCTTATAAACTTTCCAAATGCTCTAATGCCTAATCTGTTTTAAACATTTTGCCTTTTAAATGCTAAATAGAACTGAATACTCCTGCCTCACGCAGACTGACAAGTCAACCCCATATTTAAAGAAATAACCAAGAAATAACAGGATGTGATATGCCTAGTGCATAACCCTTCTCTCAAAAGCAGAAACAGAGTCGGAGGTATATCAAGGAGTCCACATCACTATAAGCTTTAATCATTCAAACTGCAGGGTAACACAGTTAGGCTAGGCTGGCACAAATGCATCTGCTGATACTTGGTCTCCTCTAACAAATATATTCTCTTTCTTCCACAGGGACTGGTTTCATACCTCTGGGGGCTGTTAATTGTAGTCCAAGGTATCTACTGGGGTCCCAGGGCTACATTAATTTGGGGATTTGCCATAGTTGTCATGTTATTAGGTAAAATTCAAGATGGATAGAAAACCTCATACTAAAAATGGGTCCCATATAGGAGAATTCTTAATGACAATTATCAGTCAATCAACATTTATCAAATACTTACTTAAAACAGTTTCAAACCCAATTTGATCACTGGGGACTAAAAACATATACTGGAAAGCTTAATATCACCTTGCTTGTCACCTTGTTTCTTCTAGGAAAGACCTTATTCATTCTCTCCTCTCAGAACACATTTGATTGAAGCATGCACATTAGCACAAGTGTGAGATCAGAAAAAAATTAGGCTGAGACCTAAAGAAATGGGTTTGTGGAGAAATGTGAAAAGAGTATGTAGTAGTTGCTCATTGATGCTGTTACGCCTGCCATTAGGTACTGGTGTCCCTGAGACATGCTGACAAAAACCCTGTGGATTCCTCAGCCTTTTAAATCCTCTTTGCAAAACTGAATTTGACCCCATAATGGCAAACATTTTTAACCATAAATATATGGAAAGTAATTGGCTTTTACCTTGTTTTCCATAGAGCAGAAATAAAATAGCTTTATCTACCCATCAGTCATCTTGGGTTTTTACCACATATTTTGCTAAGCTTAGCTCCCAAAACAAGAAAGAAAAAAAAACCCAGAGTTGATGAAACAACAAACCTCATCTTTTGAGGGCAGAAAGCAGCTACAGGATTCACTTCACAGTTCTTTTTTTTGTTAAACCATAGCTGGGAACCAGTCTTAAAATGTTGCAATTAACAGATGATTTCTGTCATTTTGTCATGTAAGGATAATTCTACTGTATTGTTTGCTATAGGGTTTTTCCTTCCATTGCAAAATAAAAATGGTTGAGAACGGTATATCAGCTGCCAATATGTGGGCTGTTCCGCGTAGATATTTTTTGAAGACTAAAAACAACTAAAGACTCCCCACAGGGGCAGAAATGATTGTAGTTAATTAAAAGGATGTTGTCAAAGTCCTTTTCAAGATTTTAAAAATCAGTATATTGGTGCATGTTTATAAAAACTCCATGGAAGGATTTTTTTTTCTCAACTCTGCTGAATATGGCTTTATTATTATAGGGTTGCTTGAGAATTAATTTTCAATTGCTGCAATGTGTTTTTCCCCCTTTATTTTTAACAAGAGAATGGAAACCTTTAGTGAAAGAGCCACACTTTAAATCCGATCAAAGGTGGGTGTGGGGAGGGGAGGGGCAAGCAGGTCATGATGGAGCTCAACTATTTTTATTTGAGTGTCATTCTTTTAAGCGTTTGGTCACAGAAATTATGAAGAAGTCAAATCACTGTCCTAATTTTTTTTATTGCTGCTTCTCTTTCCCGAAAAGGAAGGATATTGATGCCACTAGAATTTCTCTGTGCCAGCTAAGAACTCCAGTGCCTTCTGGGCTTGAATCTAAAAATACAGTCTAAAAAACTTGTCTTGGATTCCCTAAGCTGATGAGACTGATACAAGTAAAAGACACTATCCTTTATTCTAGTCATTATTGTTATGGTAGAATAATGTCACTAATGGACAGATCAACTTGAATTACCTAGAGTTCGGTTCATAGTCATTATCCACTGGGATTGAATAAAGATCCAACATACCCAGCACCACTTCTGGTCCTTTTCTGCCAATTAAATGGGCAGCAGCAGTTTCTTGTTAGAGCTCATTCATTTATTTCATAAAGGAAGAAAATGTATTCACAAAGTAAGGAAACATAGCAACATATATGAGTAGTTAGTAATTCACCAGATTCTACAAACCTCTCAGGTCTTCATTCAAACAGTAAGTTTCAGAGTTTACAAGGGGTTATTTCAAATACATCATTCTCTCCCTCTCTTTCCATGTGAAGGGAAAAAAATAGATCTAGTTAGATCATAATTCAAGAAGTTCATATCCCTCCAAAAATTCAATATTTTTCTCCCAGGTCTTCTTTTAGATTCCCAAAATTCTAGTTTTTTTGTCAGAAATCTTTAATAAATAAAAAGAGGTAATATGATTATGAATTTCTGTGAGCCATTTAAACATTTTCATTTTTTTAAATGTTCAGTTTAGCCTTGCTGAATTGTGTTGCAGGTCTGCTGCTTAGAATAATGAACCTGAAAATCTGGGATCCTCGCCCCCCCAGAAGTGCCAAAATCCGTAATCATTTACGTAATCTGCTAACGGTTATCAGGATGGCTGCAGGAAGGTTATTCTTCTCAGTCACAGTAACTCTGACTGAGTAGACTGTACTCTATGTACTAGATAGACTGTGTACTAAGTTATAAAGGGCTACAATCAACATTTTTGGAGAGAAGGCACACACACATCAATGAAATCTCAGTTGTACCTTGAAGTTGTGTTTTACTGGAAGACATTCCATGGCTCCGTGGTAGGGCTTGCTGAAGGCCAAGATCTTTTCCCTGACAGTTATTTCAGGTTAGTGCCCCCTCCCTACCACAGCTGTCCCAGAGGGAAGGGTTTCAGAAGAATTAGTTAAGTCTTGCCTGGATGGTGCTGGTCAATATATAAATATTTTAAGTGACTATTATGTGCCAGGCACTGTACTATGGGAATACAAAGAGTGACAAAAGACAGTCCCTGCTCTGGAATACTTTGAAATCCAATGATAGAGACAGTGCACAAATAATTATGTACAGACAAGCTGTATACAAGATAGATAGAGACTCATCAGCAGGGCAGAGGTACTGGAATTAAGAGGCCTCTGAAAGTCTTCCTATAGAAGGTGGGCTCTTGGCTGAGACTTGAAGGAAAGGAGGGGAGCGTGGGAAGGAGAGGTGAGAGAGTGTAGCCATGAGCAGAAAACTACAATAAAGAAAAAAGCAGTCAGAAAGGGTGTATGTAGTAAGTTTTATCAAAGATAAGTCATGGATTTAAATGAATACAATTTCGTTTTTTACAGATATGCTTGGTGTAATGACGAACATATAGTAATATATTGGTGATAGATATCTCATGTCACTCTTTGGCTCCAAATCCTTCAAGGGTCCCTTTTTTGTAGAATCAAAAGAGAACTAACTCAGCTGGAATTTGACTAATGATATTGAAAAAAATTCACTCCCCTTTGGCCACATTCAAGAACCTAACCTAACACTTATTTTGTAGTATTTCCCTCCAGATTCTCTTTGCTCCACTTTAGGGGGCTATTTCCAATCTTCCTGATCTTGCCCCTAGACTCAGATGGCTCTGGAGGAGAAAGTGAGGCTGGTAACCTTGTGCAGTCCTCCCTCACTTAAATCCAATTCATTTACAAGTCATAGCCTCACCCTCCTGATGTCTTGCTCTTCATCAAGAAAGGACAAAAGACAATAGTTCCAATTTAACTGGTCCAAACTCACCACCCCTTGTACCCAGCTCACCCTTCTTTACCCCCAATTTAATGTTCACATTCTTCTCCACACTTTAAATGCCTTTTCTCCTTTCTGCTTGTTAAATCACTGTCCATCTCTTCCACTAAAAACCCTCCAATTCAGATCTTCCTCTAAGTCTACATCTCTCCACTTGGCAATGACCTTTACCTTGGTAACTGATCCCTCCTCTAGCACTTGGCTTGTGTTTCTCTGGATGCACTTCTCATGTAGTGTTAGAACCATTGGTATATGCTGAACCATATGCTTCATGAGGGCAGGAATCCTGGCTTATCTCAATGATCTATGTTCCCAGCACCTAATATAGTGCTCTGCACATGGAAACATTTAATAAATGCTCATTGTTTTTATTGCTGGACAAGTACCCACATTTATAAAGAATTAGCAAGAATTAAATCCCAAAGAGCTGACAGGACAAATGACAGGACAAAGATTTTTATTGCTAAGTAAAGTGTGCCTAGTAACATGTTTGTCAGTGGAAACCTGTGGCATTACTTCTGTCCTTTCCTTTGAATGATAAAGACTTGGTGTCCAGATGACTTGTTTTTATCTGTTCAGGAGTTGTCAGTTTCTTGCAATTTAAATTGTGACACTCCATGCTAAGCCTTTCTAATAAAGTACTCTTTGCAAAATCATAGTTAACATGCCTAATGATAAATATACCTGTATACTTTAATACAGTGAATAAAAATACTCACTGATATTTATACAGGATGTCCCAAAAGTCTTAGAGCAATTTTAAGCTGTTAAAACTTAAAATTTTCAAGATTATTTAATAGTTTAAAAATTGCATCAGTAGATTTGGGACACCCTGTATAGAGTTATATAAATGCTAATTCTTTTGATCCTATAACATAAATACTGCAGATATGATTACTCCCACTCTACAGAAGAGTAAAACTAAGGCTAATGGAGCTTAAATATATTTCTGAAGAACACACAAATGGTAAGTATTATTGAAAGAATTTCAATCAAATTGTCTCTCAACTCCAAGTCCAATTGTTCCACCATATCCTACTATTGTGACAAATAGCTAGTACTCAGTTAACAGCCAAATGTTCACCCTTTGTCCCCTTCAAAACAGCAATAAGTGCCAAATTCAAGCACTGAGTTAATAACAAAATCTTTGGTCATTCTTTGTGATGACTTGGTCCTTATTTTTATGTCTCAGCCTAACTGAAAGATTGGTATTAGTAATAATTACTTTTAAATCTCTTTAATTTGCCTAAATGAGAAGAAAACAATATACAAAACCTCAAGAATTAAACAGGAATTAAGCAGGCTTAGTTTGATTTCCCTCTGTTTATGTTTTTCCAAGCTAAAAAGTTAGCAATAACAAATGTGCATGGCTTAGAAAAACCAGGCATATAAATCTTGAAAAAGGGAAAGATTCCTCTTTTAAAACTATGAAAAACAAAAGAGAAATTTCTAAGTCATATCTAAGACGTAAAAAATTAAACAGCTGAGTCGTTAAAGATACATTTATTCAAATAGATGACTTTGTTCTTAGATATCATATACATCCTTATTTCCTGATTAAATATCATTAGAAGAAATGCAGTTGCACCAAAATATCACTATAGCAACAGTTCTTCATCTATGGTCAATGAACTTTAAAAAAAAAATGTGTTAACTGTATTTCAATAAAACTAGTCCCCTTAAGAGTTTTAAGTGCTTCAGTTCATGTATTTAGAAACATTCTTCTCAGAAGGGATCCCTAGATTTCACAAGAATAAACAACCTATGACACTTTAAGAATTCCTGGTGTGCGGGTGGCTAGGCGTGCAGTGAATAGAGCACCCGCCCTGGAGTCAAGAGGACCTGAGTTCAAATCTGGCCTCAGACGCTTGACACACTTACTAGTTGTGTGACTTTGGGCAAGTCACTTAACCCCAATTGCTCTCCAAAAAGCAAAAAAAAAAATTGTTGGCATGTAAGAAAGTTATTGGCAAATTAAGAATGCATTCTTTTGTCCTATGAAAGTAATGTTACTTTGGTTTCACGGCTAGCAAGTCAGTCAATCAGCATTCGTTAACTGCTTACTATGTGTCAGGTGGGGCAACTAGGTGTCACAGTGAATAGAATCATGGGGCTGGAGTCGGGAAGACTCAGCTTCCTGAGTTCAAATCTAACCTCAGACACTTGCTAGCTGTGTGACCCTTGTCAAGTCGCTTAACCCTATTTGCCTCAGTTTCCTTATCTGTAAAATGAACTGGAGAAGGAAATGACACTCTAATATCTTTGCCAAGAAAACCTCAAATGGGGTGACCAAGAGTCAGACACGAAAGAAAAACAACCCAACAGTGTTAATAGTATAAGTTCACAGACATTATAGGTGCAGTGGTTATACTGTGGCCTGCCCTGGGGGTTTCTCTACTTGAAGTGATCAGTGATGTGACTGATCTTGGTACACCCTCCATCAGCACAGACTCTAACTCCTCCCGCGCCTTTTTATCCTGTGCCGCGCTGGGCTTTCCCGTCATAAATTCTCTATAGTGGATCTAGTAAGAACAATGCACAGATTCCTTTTTTTTCCCCAAAATGAAGGTACCAAAGTAGTACTCTGGTTTGC
>JAQQSW010001274.1:0-19965 GCA_028646575.1 Pseudocheirus occidentalis
CTCAGAAATCTACTGCTGATTGGCTTTACATTATTCAATAATAATAATGTAAATATTATATATATAACATTATATATATTATATAAATAATGTAAATGGCCATAATGTAAAGCCAATCAGCAGTAGATTTCTGAGAGAACGCTACTGTGAAGAGCTTTTAAGATTCGGATTACACAGTATTAGTGAACACTCTGTTTATTCCATTCCAAATCTTTATTCAGTACAATGTTCACAGTTTCAACAGTTCACAATATTATATACAATCTTCAGAACAAGGAAAGTTCTGGATAGCTATTAGGATCTAGTGAGGTTTTGTTTGTTTGTTTGTTTTTTTAAAGGATGAGAGAGACTTGGGCTTGTTTATAGGTAGGAGTGAAGAAGCCAGTAGATAAAAACTGAAAATGAGAGAGAAAAAGCAGGGATGATGAGGGAGGCAATCTGCTGAAACAATTGAAAGAGATGGGGGTGAAGGGTACATTTATTAAGCACTATGTTATTACTATTTATTTTAATTTTTGTTTATTGTATTATATTATTTTATTATAGTCTATTCTTTATTATTATTATTAAACACTATATTATTATTCCAAAAAGCACTGTGCAAACAGAAAAGCAATGATCCCCATTCTCCAAGAGCTCACAGGGCTCTTTCTCAAGAAGCAGAGATAGCACATTCTAGAAGTTTCAGTCACAGGATAGCCTGAAAAGTCCAGTAATCTACAGGGAGTAGTATACAGTGGCATAGCAATCATTACATCTATTTGTGTTAAGCATTTGATAGCGTCAAGGACTTTGGTGATGAGAACTTTCTTTTCCAGGTCTTCAGGAGATGTCACTACACCTCTGCAAAGGGTCAGTTGCGAAATAAAGGGGAAAGGAGCAGGAGGGAGGTGGAGTCAATCAAGGCTTGAGTTAGCAGTGTGGGGAGGAGATTATGATGAGCTTAACCAGGAAGGATTCCAGGAATTAGAAATTTCAAACTGAATGTCCTACAGGCATCTCAAACTCACAATATCCAAAATAAAGTAGTTTGCCTATTTCCTTTCTGCAATAGGGTTAAGTGACTTCCCAGGGTCACCTGGATGCAGAAGTATCTGAAGCTGGATTTGAATTCAGGAAGATGAATCTTCCTGACTTCAGGCCTAGCCTCAATCTACCGCAGCACCTAGCTGCCCATTCCTCTCCAGGAGAGGATATAATAGATAGACCTTCTCTCCCCACTCGGTAAACTTCAGTGGTTCTTCATCACCTCCAGGATCAAATGCAAAGTCTTTCTGTGGCCTGCCTTTAAAATTCTTCCCCACTTGGCTCTTCCCTATCTTTCCAATCTCCTTACATTCTATTTACCTCCACATAATTTATGCTCTAGCAGCTAGCCTTACTGGTGCCTTCCTCCTGCTCCTTGCACACAACATTTTTGTTCCCATTTCTTTGCTATTGCAATGGTTGTGCTCCATGCCTAGATGTTGTGCATCTTAGAATTACTGGATTCCTTAAGGATTTCTTTCAAGCACCATGTCCTCCAGAGTAATTCAATCCCTGCCCTAAGGATCACACAGGCAGAAATACACAGCCATGGAGTAAAGCAAGTGAACACATGCTAAAATAATGAAAAGCTAAGTCCTTTTCTAATTTGCATAACAATTTCTAAGTAACCAAAATTTTGGAAAAATATTTCTGATTTATATTATTAATAAATAAAAGGTATTTGACAGCCACATGATTTAAATGATTTCATGAAAAAATTGTCATTGTTAGGGTCCAAGCAGTCAAACACCTTGGATGGATGGATGACTCTTTGTATTATGAGGCCCTTTAGTTCTTAAGTACTTAGCTATTCTTGGATGAAGAATTAACCCCATCAGACCCTCTTTATACCAAATTCAACTTCATGTGAATAGCATCATAAATGAACATAATCTAATAGAGATAGGAGCATTGAATCTGGGAGTTTAAGGAACTATGGCTTAAGTGCCACCTGAGTCCTTTCCTAACAGCAGAACCCTTGACAAATCCTTTCCCCTTGAATTTCAAGTTTCCCCATCTAAAAAATAAGGGACCTGCCTTGTCTGTTTTATAAGGTTGCTTCGAAAAAGACCAAATGAGAACATATAAATTTCAGTGTTTTGTAAAGGGTGAAGAATGTGTTAGTTTTATTAAAGCTGTCATTCAGTCATATCTGACTCTTCATGACCCTATTTGGGGTTTCCTTGGCAGAGATACTGGAGTAAGTTTGCCATTTCCTTCTCCAGCTCATTTTACATATGAGGAAACCAAGGCAAACAGGGTTAAGGGATACATAGCTAGTCAGTGTCTCTGAGGCCAGATTTGAGCTCAGGTCCAGTAGTATTCTATCCGCTGCACCACCTGGCAAGCCATATGGAGAATGTGAGGGAAGATTAAATAAATATATAGCAATACACACATGCCTGAAAACAAGAATGAAAGGAAAGGTCTGAAAACCAACCTGTAATTAGAACTCGTGGATGCTCTGTATCAGAAAAAGAAGCAGAACGAAAGGTGGCATCAGATGTAACTTGGCGAGCTGAAATACCCAGAAATTGAACAGGAACAATGGGAGTCAGATACCCACAAACAGGTCTTTGTAGCACCTGGCTGAAAACTCGATTCAGCAACCAAAATGGCATTTCTTCTCTTTTAAGTATCCTTGTGATGAGAAGCAGAATTGATTAGTATCACAGACACTTTCAATGAACACTTACTTTCCTATTGGCTCTGGCTAATCTGTTCAATCACTGCCCAGAATCAAAAAACTAAGTTAGTAGAGGTGTGTTTAAGAGACTGTAGATTTACAATAAAATGCCAAATGCTGACCCAAAGAAAAAAAGATCAAAGTGTAACAGGGTAGTGTAATAGGAAGAATTAGCAGACATTAGTTACACGTAGGGGATTAAGTAGATCTTTTATCTTGAAAAGTATTTTTCCAATTTCTCAGTTGATTCAAACACTTTCCTGAGTTAATACATTTTAGATAGTCACAAAAAATCTGGTATGCTACAGGGCAATGCTGTCTCCAACATATTACCTCCAAAATTAACCAAACAAAAGAAGCTTGCTTACAGCATAAATACCATTCCTTTAAGGGAAAGATAAGCAGATGGGCTTCTGAAAAGACTCATATGTTTAGGGACCATGTGAATATTTTTACTACTATATCCTAGAAATAATGTTCTGCATGCTACACAGACATTTTCTTATCACTTCCAATAAGTATACTTATATACAAAAGTTTTAGATTCCTATTCAGATTGTATTTGTATGTATAAAATAACTAAACCATTTCATGACTAATCTAATAAGATAAGCTATTTTACTTATCAACCCTAGTAGGCATATAAAGACAAAGAAAATAATCAGCTTAGCCAAACTACCGACTAGCTCCAATATCTTCCATTAGGACTAAGATTTTTGGCAGTAGCAAATTACATATGGGAAAGTTTGTTTCACAGATTTTTAGATCATTCTTTCCTATTCAGAAATGTAATTAAGTAGAAATATTTTCTACCAAAAATTTATACAGCAATCATAATACCAAATAATTTGATCTACTATTAGCCTTTCTATCAAATAAAGACTGAACTATACAGGGCAGTTGGTCTGAATTTATATACAATGCTAAAAGGGAATTTGTACTCCAAGGCTTTTAACATAATAGTGATATGACAAAAACTAAAGAGGTAAAATCTTTTTGTTTTCAGATTAGAAAAATCCTACTTTCCTGCTGTAAAGAGACAGGGCACTACCAGCTTTGAGGTACAAGCCAGCTCAAAGCTAATTCTAGTTCCATCTAGCCCCTTCTTCCTATAGCCTTTCCTAAAAAGTCATATAATTTAATCTGCTTTCTGCTTGCTCTCATCCTTCCAAATCACTAATATTTTATGATTGTTCCATGTGCATTTCAAAAAATTACATAAGAAAAAAGCTTTGCCATGACTGTTTAAAAGTTTTTTTAAAATACTGTACATGTCATTCAATTAGCATTTATGAAACTCTTACAGATATCAATACAGTCTCAAGCACTGAAAAGACCATTTAAACACCAGTCAAGATTAATTCATACCCCCCAAATATTGACTTTTCTCTCCTACAAAATAATACAACAGAAGGAAAGAACAGAAAGCTTGAAAAAGGAAAGAAAAATCTTTCCATTCACATTGCTAAAGATCCCCTGGATGAGTTTCAAGTCTCACTTAGAAAATTAGAGAGTGATTCTTCTGATACCAATGGTGTCCAGACATAATAGAAATATTGCTCAAATTCATAGGTCCTATAAACATCCTTTCTGCCATTAATGCTGTTTTTTGTGTTGCTCAGTCATTTCACTTCAGTCATGTCCAACTCTTCATGACCCCAGTTTTCTTGGCAAAGATACTGGAGGGATTTGCCATTTCCTTCTCCAGTCCATTTTAATGGATGAGGAAACTGAGGTAAACAGGGTCAAGTGACTTGCCTAGGATCCTAATAAGTGTCTGAGGCTGGATTTGAACTCAGGTCTTCTTGACCCAAGGCCTGGCGTTCTATCCACGGTGCAATTTACCCTAATGCTAATTTACTAGGTGTTTAATAAATTATTTGATGAACAGATAAACTATGAATAAATGATCTGTTTAAAGAATACTTACTTTTAATTCTAGCTTGAAAATCTTTGAAGCTGGTTTAAATCCAATTAATTTTTATAATTACCCCGTGTGATAAATTTATTTATTCAAAGTTTACTGAGTACCCAGGAGCTGTCCAGTATGCAAAGAGACCCTAGAAATATTACCTATCATCAAAAGTGACTTCCCAACAAAAAAAGTTAATTAACAAGGGTGCGACACACAGGGTCACCTACCTATAACGCCTGGGCGCTAGAGAGGATTTTTTGAGGGGAGGGGAGGGCTTCCTCTCCTTCCAAGTTTAAGAACACCCGGCGGCGAGGGGGGTGGTGGGGGCTGAAGCTTGGAGACGCCTCAAATTTCGCCGCCGGAGGGCGCGGGAGTTCTTGGGAAGCCCGAGTGTCCACAGGTCAGGAGAGTAGAGCCAGAGACACGTCCGCCTAGCCAGCAGTCCTGTTCGAAAGCCGCGCGTTCTTCGGAGAACCCCTCCCCTCTCCTCAACTCCAACACCTGGACCTGCGGACGGAACCAACTTAGAACCAGCCCACGGTGTCCTGCGAAGATGCACTCCAGAGAACTCGAAGGTTGAAGCTTTTCCCAAACCATCCGCTCGGGAATCAAGAACACTCAAAACCTACCTTCTCAAAGTCGGTCTCTTTCAAAGCCGCTGCCCCTTCCCAGCCAAATGCTCTGGAATTCGGATATGCTCGGTCCTCCGTCTCGGACAATCCTCTACGCCGCCTCCTTCCCAGCCACGAGTTCTAACCTTAGTATCCGGACCTGGGGACCGCACGTTCCGCGACTGGGCAAGAGGAGACGCAGCACACAACTGGAGGTGAACTCAAAGCTGGGAAAAAGAATGGGTCTCCAGCCTCGCTCCTCCTGCTCGGTTTTCCCTCACCTATCCCCTCCCCAGGTCATTCTCTCTACCACCAATCGTATCTCTCGCCATACCTACCACGGGCGTGACCAGGGCATCCACACCTGCTTGAGGGAATCTTAGCGTTGCCATGGCAATGCCCTTGCACAGTGTGAGGGGCTGAGAAAAGGCTGGTTTTCCAAAGTCAGCTGCTCTTGCCCCACTTGGTTTCTTTGGACTGAGAGGAACCTTCCGATGTCCTCTAGCCCAGCCTCCCACCTACACAGAAATCCCTTGAAAGAGCTTCCTCCAATCTTTGCTTGGGCACTTCGAAAGACAGAGCTCAATTGCTTTAAGAGGTAGTCCATTTCTGCCTTTAGATTATCTCGAATTTATCCTGTATTTATCTTGTTTGTACATGGTGTTTTCTGGTCTCCCCCATTAAACTGTGAGCACTTTGAAGACAGAACTGTCTTTTGCCTTTCTTTGCATCCCCAGCCCTTGGCACAGTACCATGCCTGATAAATGCTTTCTCACCTAACTCTAATTGTTAGAAAGTTCTTTCTTTTTCCTGATCTACTGGATTTGTATATTCCACTGATCAGTCAAATTTGCCTTGTAGAACAAACAGAAGAAACAGTCAAATCCCTCTTCTTCATAACAGCTCTTCAGATATTTGAACATGTGGATCATGATCTTGATTTTACTATGTCTTTCCTATTTTAAGCAATTAAAATATCCCAGACAGTGTGCTGTGTGCTGGGAATACAAAGAAAAGCAAAAAACAAAAAACAAAAAAAACAATGCAACAGCCTTCCCCCAAGGAGCTCATAATCCAAGAGGGAAGACAATAGGTAAATAACTATGCATGTACAAGATCTATAGATAGACATAGATATGTATAGATATGGGGGTATGGACAACTGATCTCAGAAGAAATGTATTAAAATTGAGGGATTTAATTAAATTTAAAAAGGCTTCTCCCAGAAGGTGGGATTTGAGCTGAAACTTGTAGAAACTGGGGAATAGATAAGAAGAAAGAACATTTCAGTGATGGAGAACAGCCAGTGAAAATGCCCAAGAGTCATGAGTTTCTTTGTGCAAGAAACAGTGGAAGCCAGTGTCATTGGGTGGCAGAGTACCTAGAGAAAAGGGTAAGGTGTAAGAAGACTGAAAGGTAAGAAGGGACCAGGTTATGAAGGTCTTTAAAAGCCAAAAAAACAAAAAGGGGGGAGGGTTATTTTTGGAGGTAATAGGGAACTTCACTGAAGTTTATTGAAAGGGTGTGACATGGTTAGACTTGGGCTTTAAGAAGACTATTTTGGTAGTAAAGTAGAATGTGAGAGACTTGAGGCAGGGATACCAACCAGAAGTCTACTACAGTAGTCCAGATATTATTAGTTGATGAGGACCTGAACCAAGATGGTAGCTGGCCCAATATAAGACAATAGCTGGTAGGATCCATGAGTCAAGTGAGGGGTCATGTAGACATGTTTACAAGCAGTAGGGAAGCAGTCAGTAGACGGAGAGAGAATGTTCTTAGGCTAGAGAGTAGGGCTGAGAGAGAGGCCAATCTGCTGGAGAAAATGGAATGGAACCCTTGTGCATGTAGAATGGTTGGCTTTGTCACAGAGAAGGACCAAGTATTCCTGTAAGTTGGGTGAAGAAGGAATAGATCAGGAGAAAGCATCTGAGGGGTAGAGATGGTGGAGGGGTGGAAAGAAAAGGGATCTTTGGGCAACTGGCTTCAATCTCTTCAGTCAAATATGAGGTAATTTTCACAATTGAGAGGAGGGAGAAAGGAAGCCACTGGAGGTTTAAGGATGGACTCTGATGTTCTTTCCACCTTTAGAACTATGATCTTATGATCAACAGTTCCTTTAACCCATGCCTTTTTGACATGGTTTCTGGTTGTCTTCATCCTCTGGACATGCCTCAGTTCATCAGTGTCCCTCTTATAATGTGAATATGGCACTCCAAATGTAGTCTGAATGATGAAAATATCATCTTTCCATATCCCTTTCCTGGCCCAAATTGATCCCTGTATCAAAAAGTCAATTTCTATCTTAATTATCTATCACATTCAAATCTTAATTGATAGGAATTCACATTCAAATAATCAGTTTTTGTAGCATTTAATTGTCTTTTGGGTCTTTTCCTTTCCATTTCCACAGTTATTACCCGATTCAGGGCTCTTTGTCACCAGTGTTTAGATTATTAATATCAAGTGGCTTCCCTTTCTCCAATCCCATTTGTACACTTCTGCTAGAATAATCTGTTTTCATTCATCACCCGCCCCCCAAATCTATATTGTCTCCTTTCAGAAGCCCTTATGACTCTATGAGGCACCAAGAATCAGTCAAATAAAACATCAAGAATGAAAAATTAGAAAAAGAGATAAAGCATTTCAATGGAAAAATAGAATCTATTAAGTGCCTTCTATATACCAGGCTCTAGAACTACAAACATAAAGAATGAAACAATCCCCAAGGAGCATACATTAAAACAAGAAGAGAACAAATATGCCCACATATGTGCATGTTTCTGTGTACGTATGTATGTGCATACATGCACACGTGTATATATAGCAGAACTACAGAAAAAATAAAAATAATTACAAAATAGTTAAATTCTAACTAGTTTGGATGAGAAGGTATTGGTTGATAGGCTCAGGAAAGGTTTCATATAAAAGATAGTTCTTGAGTTGCATCTTGAAGGAAAAACTCTCTTAGCAGGAGTTGAGAAAGGAATGCATTCTAGGCATGGAGTATGGGCTAATGTAAAGGCACAATGACCAGCATTCAAATGACATGTATAAGGAATACGGTGAAGTCCAGTTTGGTTGGATTTCTGGGTATGAAAGATGGTACACATAAAAAGGTAAGCAAGGAAAACACACTCACACATACACATATACACACAGACTTACACAATGAACATAACTTGGGACTCGATAAGAGCAAACTGTTTACATTCCTATATGAGAAGCAGATACCTGTAAATATTGAAATCTGCAAAAATAAAAATAAAAAAAGAAATTTGTGTAAGTATTGCAACATTTAAAAGGGATGTACATAGATGGTGTGGGTGTAAGTGAACTAATCTGAAGATTAAAAATAAACCCTATTAAGGGGAATAAAGGGATTGTAATGGGAGAAAAGGAAAAGTTGAGGCAGAAAATGGTAAATTATGCCACAAGAAGAAGCATAAAAACACTGAAGTGGAGGGGAAGGAAGGAGATGAGCATCATTTGAATGTTATTCTCACGGGTTCTGATTTAAAGAGGGATCAATATAAACAGTTAAGTTTAGATTCTAACATGAAAAGACACAAAAATTCAACAAGAGAAGGAAAAGAGGGAGGGAGAGGAGTGCTGTGTGAAAGATGGTATCTTAGAAAATGAGGAGAGAGAGAGATTAGGGACAGGTGATAAAGGGCTTTAAAGGCTAAAGAGAGGAATATATATGTATGCATGCATGTATGTATGTATGTATGTATGTATGTATGTATTAGCCTAGAGGCAGTGGGAACTACTGGAATTTATTAAGTAGGGAAGTGATGTAGTCAGATACATGCTTAAGGAAGATCACTTTGGAAGACTGGGTCCTACAATAAATTTGCTTCTCCCAACTCAGCATGATTTCTCATACCTTTTCATTACTGTCCTGGGACCTTGGCGTGTGCTATTATCCCCACTTTGCTCTTCTCTGCCAACTCATATCCCACCTCTTTTTCAAAACCTGGTTCAAATGACCTCATTTAGGAACTCTTCTCCTTTCTCCATTCTAATTGTTCTTTTATTCTGAACTTCTTTTGTATTTGTATACCCTACTTAAAATATTTTAGTTTGCACTTAACATATTGTGTGAACATTTTTATTTAATTTGTATGTAGCTTTATATATTTTGTATCCTATATCCCCAACTCTGCTTTTAATTCTTCAAGCTGAAACCAAAGTATCATTGATTTAGAGTGCCAGATTATTAGGAAAACACCTTTTTTCCAAAGCTAAAGCCCAGCAAGTGAGTTATGCCCTTAGCCTGGCATAACAACAATCCTTTGTGCTCACCTTCTGGAACTGATGGTCCCTGAGCTTGGGAAAGCATCAGCAGGCCCAGACATGACAACCTTGCATCCCTGTTGCTGTTATGCCCCACTACTTTTGCTATTCTTCATTGTTTGATTCTTTATCTAGCCACAAGTATATAGATCAAGGTCCAACCATACTCCCTTAGGTCCTGCCACTAGGGGAGGGCATATGTGTCCTTGCTTGCAAACCATTTCTCCCACTTTGAATTAAGCTTCTGGGATGACACAGGGGCAGTACATGGAGGCCCAGACAACGTGGCAACAAATTGATCCACCAACCTCACGGGCCGTTCCCAGGCCTATCACCACAGGGCTGAAATGTGTCAGAGATGAGTAAGAGACAAATGCAGGGCCCACAGCAGTGGCAGAAGCTACTCCTGGGACTATCAACCCATAGCCTGGAAATTTTAAAAGTACCTATCTGAACTTCCAGGGACCAGGATGGCAGAGTGAACCCTGGCTGCTCTAATTCCCCTCCACCCGACCCTAAAAATACAGAAATTATTGCCCCAGAGCAAACTTTTAAATAGTAAAGGTTTGGGAGTCATAGAGGAGGGGCATGGCTAAGGCCAAGGCCCATTTTTACCTCAAAAAGGGTAAAAAACATATTGCAAAGACAAAGTCTCTAGAATCCTATTATTATGAATGGGAGGAACCAAATTCCGAAGGAGACAGCATTGACCCCACACCCACAGCTGAAGCCTCAACAGGGAATATGAATTGGTCTCAAGCCCAGAAAGTATTCTTAGAAGAGCTCAAGAAGGACTTTGGAAACTAAATTAGAGAGATAGAAGATAAAATTAATAATTATTTTAAAATGAAAATTTCAAAAATAGAAAAACATTTCAATGAAGAAAGCAGCTCCTTAAAAAGAAAAATGTGTGAACTAAAAATGAAATCTGAACATATGAAAAAGGAGCTTCAAAAACTGAGGAAAATAATTCACTAAAAACTAGAATCAACCAAGGTGAAGCTAATGACTCTATGAGGCACCAAGAATCAGTCAAATAAAACATCAAGAATGAAAAATTAGAAAAAGAGATAAAGCATCTCAATGGAAAAATAACTGACCTGGAAAATAGATCTAGGAGAGATAATCTGATAATTATTGGTCTACCTGAAAATCATGATGAAAAAATGAGCCTGGACAACATCTTCCAAGAACTCATCAAGGAAAACTGCCCTGATATCCTAGAACCAGAGGGTAAGATAGATAGTGAACAAATCTCCTGAACACCTCCTGAAAGAGATCCCAAATTGAAAACTCCACAAAATGTTGTAGTCAAATTCCAGAATTACCAAGTAAAGGAGAAAATACTACAAGCAGCCATAAAGAAACAATTCAAATATTGTGGAACTACAGTGAGGATCTGACAGCTTCTACACCAAAAGATCAGAGGGACTGGAATATGATATTTCACAAGGCAAAAGAGCTTGGGTTACAACCAAGGATCAGCTATCCAGCAAAACTGAGCATAATCTTTCAGGCAACGAGATAGTCATTCAGTGATATAAGGGACTTCTAGACCTTCCTGATGAAAAAGTCAGAGCTCAATGGGAAATTCACTCTCCAATTACAAGACTCAAGAGAGATATAGAAATGTAAATAGGGAAAACACACACACACACACACACAAATAACTTATTTAATAAGAGCAAACTGTTTATATCCCTATCTCAGAAGCTGATGCTTGTTAATATTGAGAATTCTATACTTATCATGACATTTAAAGGGGATATAGATAAATATAGAGTGTAGGTATAAAGTAAACAAAATGATGATTAAAAAAACCTTATTAAGGGGTGCAAAAGGACTGCAATGGAAGAAGAGGAAAGGATGAAGCAGAAAAGGGTAAATTGTGCCACACAAAGAGGCATAAAAGCATTGTAGTACAGGGGGAAAAGGGAGGGAGATTAACTTTATATGAGCTTCACCCTCATTGGTTCTGGTATAAGGAGGGAATAACATAATCAGTTAAGTATAGGACTCTATTGAGAGGAGACATAAAACCTATCATAATAGAGGGAAAGAGGGGAGGGAGAGGAGCATTGTATGAAATCTATTCTTTCCAATCTTGGTTCAAGGAAGAAATAACATACTACATTAAGTATGAAAATCTATCGTACCCTACAGGCAGTAGGAGGGGGAAGGGCTAGAAAAGGGCGAGTTGGTTAGAGGGTAGGCAAGAAGTAGTAAGGGGGAAGGGTAGGAAAAGGAAGGGAACTGATAAGGAGAGAATACTAAGGGAGACAGCATTCAAAAGGAAAACTCTTAAGGAGGGGAAGGGAGAAGGGGAAAAATAAAAGCATAAGCAGGGGAGGGAATAGGATGGAGGGAAAGATACAGATAGTAATCATAACTATGAATGTAAATGAGATGAACTCTCTCATAAAATGGAGGCAGATAACAGAATGTATTAAAAACCATAATCCTACAATATGCTGTTTATAAGAAACACATTTGAAACCGGGGGATACACACAGGGTAAAGGTAAAAGGCTAGAGTAAAATATATTACACCTCAGCTAAAGTAAAAAAAAAAAAGCAGGGGTAGCAATCCTTATCTCAGACAAAACAAAAGCAAAAGTAGATCTAATTAAAAGAGATAAGGAAGGAAACTATATCCTGCTAAAAGGCACCATTGAAAATGAAGCAATATCATTACTAAACATTTATGCACCAAGTAGTACAGCATCCAGATTCCTAAAGAATTTAAGGGAGTTAGAGGAAGAAATAGATAGCAAAATTACACTAATGGGGGACTTCAATCTCCTCCTCTCCAAACTTGATAAATCTAACCTCATTACAAGCAAGAAAGAAGTTAAAGAAGTAAATAGAATCTTAGAGAAGATAGATATGGTAGACCTCTGGAGAAAACTGAATGGGAATAAAAAGGAATATACCTTCTTCTTAGGAGTACATGGCACATACACAAAAACTGACCATGTACTAAGGCATAAAAATCTCACAATTCATTGCAGAAAGGCAGCAATATTAAATGCATTCTTCTCAGATCATGATGCAATAAAAATTGTATGTAATAAAGGGCCTTGGAAGGATAGAAATTAAGCTTCTGTTTGATTCCTCTCATATCTCTAGTCTTCTCTGTTTGGCTCCAGCCATCCACAGGTTGGAGGCCAGTTCTGTCCATTTGTTATTAATTGTTGTAATAAGTGGGATTAGATATAGAACCTGGGCCACTGGACTCTCCAGTACCATTGGGAACAGACTAGGCACCACTGGAGATTTATTTCTCCAGAGTCTAGCCCTTCTCATCTGATGAGTCTTTTGTCCTTATCCCTTCTCCAATCCTCCAAGTTCCCTCCTTGGTTGAGCTCACTATTCTTTGTGAGGAAAACTCCAGGACCCCTCCAGTGACCTGGTTCATCTTGGATCACTCTGGTAAGGATGTCCTTTCTTAAACTGCTTACCTCTGTTAATTAGCCTGCCTCTGTTGTGTTTGTTTAACTACACACCTCTGTAAACTTCATGCCTTTTGTCCCTCTGTTGTTTTTTAAACTGCACACATCAGTAAAGTTGAAACCACATATCTCAGTAACTATGTGCCTCTGTATGGATTGTAACTGCACGCTTTGTTAAAACTATCTGTGTCTCTGTCTGTCTTGCCATTTTGTCTGTGTTCGCATCTTTGTAAAATGTAAAATATCTGTGTCATGTTTATTTGTGAACTAGATTCTGTTACCTTGAAGGATTTAAGATGCAGCTGCAGTAGCCAATGAGTTTAGAATACTGGGAAAGATTAATGAACTTTTATACTTGAAGCAGTTGTCCCAGTAAGTAGGACTAAATCCCACTTTAGACTTTCTGTGGGAGATTAAGCTATAAGAAAAAAAAAACAACATGGAAGACATTTTTTCCTGTCATTTTCAGTTGTGGTTATGCTGGAATTATAAAAAAAGTCAGATAATCAAAGTTTGTAGAATTGCTAAAATCATCTTAGCATATTTTGGATGCTTGAAGATGAACCATTTTAAGATTACAGAGGAGAAATCCTTGGGTTTGGGGTAATTCCAGGAACTCACTCCCTTCTGAAATAACTTAGTAAGTTTTGGGGTCCCACTCTATAGAATTTGTTTTAAGGAAAAATAAGGATTTGATTTTATAAAAGTTTTAAAAGTAAATGGCAAGATTAATAGCCTCATTGTTCTAGGGCAATAAAAAAAGGCAGCTAGTTTGGAAGTAATCTCAGAGTGAAGAAAGAAAAAAAGGTGAACAGTTTGCACTGTGTAACAACCTTTTGTTAACCCCTCCTTGACCATGTTTGTGACTCCCCCAGGTTAGAGACCCTCTCCCTCTTATTCTGTTAAACCTTCTTATCTCAGATTAGATTCCCAAATACAAGTATTTTTTAAAATACTGGAAAACTATAGGGAAATTTGAATTGTATTCCAGTTGCATAAATTTATTAGCTGTGTAATCAAGTTATCTTATCTCTGTTTGCCCTAGTTTCCTGATCTGTAAAGAGAAAAATAATAATGGTGCTGTAATGGTAATGGGATTTGAAGATCATCCATGTCCCTTGAACTTGCTGATGTAGCAGGAAGGGGTGGGGCAGGAAGGAGCCAGAGCTGAGTAGGAGCCAGGTTGGAGCCAGCATGGTAACTTGAAGCGGGGGAAGCGGTGGCACAAACTTCTCTTTTTGAGCCAGCCAGAACTTCTTCTGAGGACTCCTGCTGAGGACTGCTGGGGAAGGGAACTGCAGGGGGCTGGAGCTGCTGGGAGCAAGTTGTGTGGAGGCTGAGCAGTTACCGTGAGTGAGGAGAAGAGAATCTTTGCCTGAGGTAGCCTGTTTTGTTTTGAAGGCTTGAGAATGTGAATGTTTACTGCATTAACTATGTGTGCCAACTTCTTCTCTACTGTGCCACGTTTGACTTTTTGGTTTGGGGACTCAGTTTTCTGGTATTTGAATAAATTTTCTAGCTATGCTCCCCATGTAGAGAGCCTGTTACATTTTGTGATTAATAACCATATAAGCATATTTATAGTTACTGTAGGCATTGTGAATACTGCATTGTTGATATAGGTACCTACCTCCCAGGGTTGTTGTTATGAGATAAGAATAATATAATGATTGTAAAGTGCTTAACACAGTGACTGGCATATGCCAAACATTACGTGATTTCTTTAGTTCATTGTAATTGTTCTATATCTGATAAATTTAAACTGGTTTTAAAATGTCAAAGGTAATAAGATCAATAATTTTTATATGGTGTAATTTGGAAATGCAATTGAGATCATCTGAAGTTTATTGTTCATGTTATTATTGTATTTCCAAATTGTCTTATACTGTGGGATTTGAGAGACCATTGTTACAAAAATGCTGTTACACAAAACAACTTTTTAATCTGGATTGGGCTTTTAAAAGGATGTGATAAAAGGTATATATGAAAACTGTTACATATTTAATGAGATATATTTTGTTATAAAGCAGATGATAATATAAGTTTACTATAATAGTGAATTTTCATTTGAAATTCTTGGCTATTATGAAAATATATAGGGTGGTTTAAAGATGTATCTTCAACATATTAATGCTGTTAATCTGAGTAGGCTTAATTTATGAATAAAGGATAAATGAAATGTTAACTGTTAGGAAAACATCAGGAAAGATATTCAAGTTCAAAGTTGTGGTTAGTGAAATTTTGCAAGTTGAGGTAAATATTTTTAGGACTGTAATTTACTGTTGTTTTGACTTTTGATTACAAGGATGGTTGTCTGAATTATCATGAAGCCAAGAGTAGAAAATGGCATGTCCTACAGTCTGAGAACTGCTAAAGGCAGATGTACCTGAGAAAAGTTTTGGAGATGACCTTGGCACAATCTAGGTAGGATCCTCTTGACTCTATTTCCCCATTGTGCTATTTCCTTTCTGAAAAGGAAAATTCCCACCTGCTTAATACTGAGCCTTGCTTTTAACACCCTGTGACTACATGATTGGCTGTTAGACATGACTCATGCTTGGAATCAAGCAAAGACAAGGGAGTTTTTCTCTCTGTTATGATACATGACATTGTTATAAATACGTCCTTTTTATGCAAATGTCTATAATTAAAAAGTTTTGAAAGTACAACACTAAATGTATTAAGAACTAGATTGATACTGGAACATCTCTGAATTATTATAATAGGATGCAAGTATGAACATCTTACAATTTCAACCTGTATTTGTGGTCAGATAATAGGGATGATTTACTCATAAGGGGGAAATGAATAAACAAAATAATAAGACAAAGATGGAATGTGAATGTTTTCAAATTAAATGAAATAGTACATTTTGAGAAAAGCAATGGGATTAGATTGTTTTCTTTAAGAACCATTTGTAGATGTATATGATTGGCTTTCAAAATTTATCTACCATGGAAATTCAGACTTTGAGCATGTTTTGGTAATAAGTTCACAAAATTCAATATTACACATAAATTGTATAGATAATGACAAAGAAAGTAAAATTATTTTTCTATTATTAAACTATCTGATAATTTTTAAAAGACAGAAGAATTTTGTTTGCAGTTGGGCCCTCATAAATTTTTAAGACTGTTATATCAGGTACAGGATTTAGGTAAGGATAGAAACAACAAATGGTATATGATATGAAATTCTCTGAAGTTTCAGAATTGGAGAACCAAATTTAAATGATATTATGAGCAGTATTATCGAGGAACTTCTAGATTTGGAACCAGAAAATCAGAACCCCTTTTAGAGCCGTCCTGAGAATAAAGCCTATTGTCCAGAAAAGGTATTTAGGGACCAGATAACTACATGAGACATCTGGGACTCAAAATGTGCTGATTAGGGGCGGCTAGGTGGCACAGTGAACAGAGCACCGGCCCTGGAGTCAGGAGGACCTGAGTTCAAATCCGGCCTCAGACACTTAACACAAAAACTAGCTGTGTGACCTTGGGCAAGTCACTTAACCCCCAACTGCCCTCCCAAAATAATAAATAAATAAATAAATAAATGAAATGCGCTGATTAAACAGATATAGAGAATGGGTCACTAGAATACAAGGAGATCTGAGGTCAGTTTATACTAGTGATAACCATTGTATTGCTTTGGTCTTTTGTTTCAAGATGTTTATGTTTAAGTTTTCTTGGTTACCTTGGTGACATGTAAATCTGTTCTTAGAACTGGCTCACTGCGAGCCCTCTAAGTAGTTTCGTCTGTAGCCGACTTAATGTACTTATGCAATGATGATGAGTTCATGAAAAACCTTATTGCATTGTTTGAAACTAGCCATGCATGACTGGGAAACTGGATCTCAATGTGCTGTTTAGAGATCCTTAACCAAGGACCTATATATTGAACAGAAACTCAGATCCAAAGATTGATACAAGGAGTTTTCTGGCAACTGTCAACCCATGTATCTTCTAAGGGCCCCTACAGGATCCTTCTGACTACTCCCACAGCTGCCAGGCTTGCGAGTATAGACTCCTGGATCATCTGAAGAAAGCCCCTGATCTTGAGTGAACGGCAGAACCCTCTGGGGACCTCAAGGTTCATCTAGCATGAACCCAGAAGCAGCTGACATCCAGATGAGACAGCTGTTGCAAGATTCTGGATGGAGGCCAAGTATACCGTCTCCTCTTCTCTTTCGTTATGTGCCCAACCACCAAGGTCATGATTCAAGGAGGTGTTGGCATTTTCTCCCTCTATATTTTTGGCCCCCTTCTGTTTTCTGCTTGCAAACAAACAATGGCCAGCAGCGATACCTGGGACACACTTCCCCAGTAGGTCCCTCTAGAAACTGACCTCCTGGGACAACATCTCATCCTGGCCCAACTGGCCTCTCGTGGCATCTTGGCTTATACCTGCCTCTCCTTTATTGGCCAGAAGGGTAGGGGTTATTTCAGACCCCCTCCCTTTGACCAAAAGAGGGAAATGCCAAGATATTAGGAGACACGCTGTTTTGCAGAAGTAAGGCCTAGCAAGCAGGCTGTGCCCTGAGTTATGCCAGGCATAACAACAATCCTTTGCGTCCACCCCCTGAATGATCTCAGCTACAGCAAAATCCCAGAATTGTTTCATATAACTACTGTATTGCTTTGACCAGCATTAGATATTCTCTGAGCTTAGACAAGCACCAGGTAAGTGCCCATGTTCCAGTCATGGAGCCCTGCTATGAATCAGACTTGTCTCATTGCTGCTCTTATCCCTCATTGTCAGGGCTACAGCTCACTGGCGTAGCCATTGCATTAGGTATTCATTGGTATTAGTCTTGTGGGAGTTTTCCCCACTTAGGTACCCCCCACCCCCGGCACATGTGTCTTGTTCCCTCCCTGCTTGCAAGCCATTTCCCTCACTTTGAAATTAAACTTCTCTGATTCCTGACTCTCTTGTCTCTAGCCTGCTCTGTTCAGCTTTGGCCATTTATCCATGGGTTAGAGGCCAGTTGATTCCAGCTGACAGGAAGGAGAAGGGCTCTCAGAGGCTACCTAGTCCAACCATCCTTATTTTATAGAGATGAGCAAATTGAGACCCAGAGTGAAGGGATTTGCCTGAGTTTGCAGTAACAGAGCAGATAAGTGAGCACAGGACCTCTGTACCATGGGGGTGTGAATAGTGTCTCTGTTTCCTTGGGAGGCCCTGGCACTCTATAGTGACTTGCCCATAATGAGATCTCTAGATGTATTGTTAACTGCCATGACAAAGTGAACCTGGTCTTGGCACCTATGGTCAGTTATAGCCAGAGAAGTTGTTCAGTCATTTGTGACCCCGTTTGGGTTTTCTTGGCAGCGATATTGGAGTGGTTTGCCATTTCCTTCTCCAGTGTACTTTACAGATGAGGAAACTGAGGCAAACAGGGTTCAATGACTTGCCCAGGGTCACACAGCTAGTAAGTATCTGAGGCCAAATTTAACTCAGGAAAACAAGTCTTCCTAACTCCAGGACAGGTGCTCCATCCACTATACAACCTAGCTTCCCTTTAGCCAGAGAAAAGAACACGACAAAAACGTTTATGATAGAATCACAACCCAGACCAAGAGCCATGAGTCACGATGGCAGAATAGAAAAAATACTGCACTCGGACTTAGAAGAGCTGCTTGGAATCCCAGCTCCACCACTTATTAGAATGCAGCCATTCTAAATTTGTTTTCTTATCTATAAAACAAGGCTAATATTTGTACTGCCCACCCCTCAGGGTTCAATTCTGATAATACAGATAAAACTCTCAGAAAACCTTGTGTGTACGCACGCACATGGGTGTGCTCCTGGGACAAACAGTCAGAAGACTCCTTCAGATCTACCTTTTGTGACAAACTCCCTGGGGAAGATGATGGTAAAGGAGGAGAGAAGCAGGTATAAGGTGGGAAAAGAATGCAGTGGGGAGAGCTGAGCCGGCCTGTGAGGAAGAAGCAACCAACATTTGATGATTATCTGCTTTAACCATTATTCCTGATAAATTTACTTTAAGCTCAGTTACCTATACATTTCTCAGACTAAATACTGTCCACTGCCCTCTAAGTTTCAGAATTCCGAGGCCTCATTACAGTTCTTCTTTAATTGTTACTGACTATAAATTAAAGTTAGTTATTATAAATAAATGTATGCCTGGGGATCCTTATAGATATTAGACTGGTAGATCTTTTCCCAGAAGGTTCTACTACATAAATGAGAAAGACAAGAGACTTTCTATGATCCAAAGACCTTCCTCATGAAAGCAGACATCTTTTTTTAAGGGCTTGGGGATTCTAATCCAATCCAATTATTTCTTAGTAATAATAGCTGGCATTTATGTAGTACTTGAAGCTTTGCAAGGTGCTTTACAGAGATGATCTCATTGGATCCTCATAATAACTTTATAAAGGGGTTGCTGTTATTGCCCCCATGTCTTGTCTAGCTTTTCTCACCAGGATGCTCTGCTTACAGATCATCGTATTGCTTTGACCAGCACCAGTTGTTCTCTGAGCTCAAAAAAGCACCAGACAAACATCGACAAGTACCTGTACTCCCCCTTCTATGAACCAGACTTGTCTCATTGTTGCCATTACCCCTTCATTGTACAGCTCACTGTGTGAGGCTTTACATTCCCCCTTAGGGAAACCAGGTAATTTTTCTTTTGTTCCTTGTTCTAAATATTGTGTCTTTCTGAAATAAGATATAATATAGAATGTAAATTCTATAATATATATATTTTTATAAATTATAATGTAAAGCCAATCAGCAGTAGATTTCTGAGGGAATGCTACTGTGAGGAGCTTTTGAGATTCGGATTATACAGTATTAGTGAACACTCTGTTTATTCCATTACAAATCTTTATTCAGTACAATGTTCACAGTTTCCGCAATTCACAATATTATATACAATTTTCAGAACAAGGAAAGTCTCTATGTTATATCTTATTACAGAAAGGAATAAGGAACAAGAGAAGAATCAGCT
>JAQQSW010001275.1:0-19951 GCA_028646575.1 Pseudocheirus occidentalis
CTTTTGCCATTTGAGTTAATCTATTTTTAAGGTGTTATTTTCTTCAGTCAGGTTGTTGACTCTCTTTTCATGATTTTCTTGCATCATTCTCATTTCCCTTCCCAATTTTTCTTCCACTTCTCTTATTTGGTTTTTAAAATCCTTCTTAAGCTCCTCTACAGATTGTAACCCGTCTACATTTTCTTGTAAGCTTTTGGTGCAGGAGTTCTGACTGTGTTATCTTCCTCTCATTCCGTGCTTTGATCCTTTTTGTCTTCCAAAAAGGAATCTGAAGTTGGATTGCTGTTCTTACTTCGCTTCCTTTGCCTGCTCATGTTGCCAGTCAATTACTTGACTTTTTAGCTCTGTGGAATTCTGCTTCCAGAGGAGAAAGCTCTGTCCCAAATCACTGGGGTTTTCACAGCTGCCAGAGCTATTAAGAGGCTGCTACAGCTCCCACCAGCTTTGGCTCACTGAAAACGCACCTCAGGATCACCACCCAAGACCTCGATCCAGATCCAGGCTGCTCAACGCAAGAGCACTTAGCCCCTGAATGATCGCTTGGCCCCCCTGCAATCTGCAGGCCACAAGCTCTGAAGCAGCCATGTGGAGGTGGCTGTGCTGCTTCTGCTGCTTCCTTGCCCTGGGGGCAATTTGGCCAGACCCTATTCCCTGAATTTAGCCAAGCCCCCACTAACCTTTCACTTAGTCCTTATTTCTTTATGGCTTGATAATTCTGGAAATCACCACAGCTGCCACTCTTCTGAAGGCTCTAGCTGCGGCTTGTCCTGGCCACCCCTGGGCCAAGCCGCAGTTTCAGGCTGGGTTTGGTTTGCCTCCCAGTACACTGTGATGAGCCCTTCCTGTCCTACCTGCTGAGCTGCCTTCAGCAGGAGATGTATTTTTCTGTACTTTTGTGAGTTCTGGAGCCCTAAAATTTGTTTAGAGTCATATTTTATGGGTATTTGAGGTGGCTATGTGGGATCTGTGGAGTTTTCCTGCTTCTACGCTGCCATCTTGATTCTGCCCTCATAAACACTGGGACTATTAACTTTGTTTTTAGAGTATAAATTTTAACCCTCTTCCCACTATAACTGGCCTACTCACAAATTTCTACCATAAGCAAAATGCAATATGACATTCTTTGGACTTGGTCAATGCAGAAATTCTTTTCTTTTTTATCATTCATATGTTTTAAGAATTTTCTTTTTCTTTCCTTTTTTTCCCCAGTGGTAGGGATATGTGGGAGAGAGAGGGGGAAAATGCCTATTTTCATTAATTGAAAAAATTTATCCTAAATTTATTTTTTACCATAGGTCAGAGAGGAGTGTAGGTGAAAGAAAGAGCAAAAATAACTTTTTTTTTTAGAAAAATAACTGAAAGTTCCTGTTAACTGTATTGGAACTGGCCACTGAGCTGTGAGTGACTGGAGCCCAAACAAGGCAGGCCAGAGGCAGGTGTGTCAGAAATCAAGTAGTGGTTTAATTAATCTCAGAGTGAGGCAAATACTTGCAAGCAAAGATCCCCCTTACTGAGGAGTACTTAACATGCTGGAGCAAAGGCAGAGTTTATATACACAAAAAAACCACAAGGGGGCTGGATCATAGCACAATCATTCTTAGGTCTTGAGTAACAATTCCCATGTTTGGCATTTCTTGGGACAATACAGGTGTTCTTGGGTCCCATAGGAATAGTCTTTAAATTGCATAAGGGTTCTTGAGCCTTGTGATCATTCAGCAAGGTACAGAACCAGAGTTAGCGTGGCAGGAACAGTATGTGGCATGCAGCATCTGGTTTGGTTCACTTGGCAGTTACATAAGCACAGGGATTGTGAGCATGTCAAGAGTTGTGATGAATGGCTATAGGCTGTAGCGCATCATCTGCTTCTGATTCTCAGGTTTTTGGGAAATAGGGGGAGCTCCAATGAATCTAAACAGCTATTAGTTAATATGAAAATCACAAATTCCTCAGTGAATGCCTGGTGCTGGTCAAAGCAAGACACTTTGCCAGAGGGTGAGATCATCCAGAGCACAAAGGATTGTTGTTATGCCGAGCTCAAGGCACAACCTCCTTTTGCTGGGCCTTGGCTCTGGGAAATCGAGTATCTCCAAATATCTTGACATTCCTATTATACTTGGGGGTGGTGAAGTCATCTTTAGATATCAATAAAAGAATATTTATTTGCTCAGACTACCTCCTTGCCAGGAATATCCTTTCTCCTCTGTTGTTCTCTTCTCATCGACATTCATCACATTTTTTATGACCTCCATTCAAATTTACTTCTATCCATCAGTCTTCTGTTTTCTTTCCAGGATCACCCTGATGGCACATTGGATAGAACAGTGGACTTGGAATTAGAAGACCTTGATTCAAATCCAACCTCCAACACTTTCTAGCTTTCTGAGCCTGGGCAAATCTTTGTGCCCCAATCATCTCATCTCTAAAGTGAGGAGGTTGGACTTGTTGTCTTTGAAGGTTCCTTACAGCTTTCAATCTATGTTCCTATTGTTTTGTAAGCTATTCCTAATTTGTCCATAGAGAAGCACTTAGCTTTTTGGCCCTGTATTTCCACACAAACTATGAGCTCCTCAAGATCAGAGACCATTATCTCCTTCTTTTACCTCTCCCATAGTACAGAATGGATACACAGGAAGGTATACCCATCTGGCACAAGGTGAGCACACAGCATATCTAATGAATGTCTAGTAAAATAAATTGCATTTAGACATCTAGAACACAGGTCATGCCTTGGGGTTATGCTTAAGTATTGTAGAGCTTATAGAAGAACTAAATTCTTAATTTCTCTCTTTATTTTTCACATAATAATAATTGAATTAATTGAACTTCCCTTTTTCCCTGACTTTTTGTGTGTGTGTTTACGTTTGTATTTGTATGGCAATGTTTTATATACTATTGTATTATGCATTGCTTTCATTAGTCACAAACTATTCCTTTCCATCTGGCAGTCTGTTCCTCTTTCATAGGACTAATATAAAAACACCCATTTGTTTTATTAATAAGAACAGTCTGAAAAGATTCTATAGAGGCAATATGGTGTAGTAAGTGGATAGAGAGCAAGCCTCTGAGTCAGTAAGACCTGGAATCTAGTCCCCCATCTGGCACATATTGGCTGATAATGAACCTCTCAGTGCTCTGGGCCACTTTTAAAGTTCTTAAGTTGCAAAGAAGGTACCAAATTTAGATTGATGATTAGTTTCCTATGCTAATATAATCAAAGGTCCAGTCCCTGTTCCTAAAGACAAATAAGAGCATATTTGGAGAAGAAAGATCTCACTGGAAAAGTTTATGTCCAAAGTATAGCGATGATGATGATGGTGATAATAATTTTTTTGTATGAGAGTATTTTTAAGGCAGAAAATAAAATTGAGTGACAGAATAGTTGGAAGTTTATGTTTTCTCTAACACATCTGTCAGTACTACTCATGGAAAATGAGTCATGGTTCATTAGGTTTACTAACCACTTTAACACATAGACACCTTGTAACCACAGAAGTACAGTTTTTTTTAATGTCTTGGAGTCATTATCAACTACAGATTTCCTCTGTCTAGATGCATTTTTGTTTCATGCAAAAGATGTGATTCCCTCCAATGACAGAGTACTCTGCCTTTCTCTGTAATCCTGTCTCATAGTTACAAGGCCAGTCAATTGGACAAAGCCAGCTGCCTTGGTTTTATAAGCAAAGCCATATTTTAAAAGCATAATTCCAATGATTACTTTCCACATAAATGTATGGATATTTCCCTCTAGCCTTCTCTATTCCTTCTGAGCCATCACAAATACTACACAAACCAGTTTCATCAAGTATTGACTTTTATTGCTTTTAGATCAACCTGAATATTCTCTGTGTTGTCTTGCTATCAGGGCTTACTGAGGTTCTCACAGTCCTTTAAAAAAATTATCTCTTCTCCTCTCCCCCATCCCTAGCTTAGTTTATATACAAGTTCATATTACCTACACTCTCTGCTGGATTCTCTAGAGACTGTTTCATTTCCTGCTTTTAAAGGTCTCAAAAACTTCACATCCTAAGAAAAATTCTATAGATGTATATGTTTATGTGTCTCACAGTTCACAGAAAGAATCTGAAAAGCAAGACAACTTCACCGATCCTTCTGGAATTCAGATGGAAGAAGAGCTGACTGAATTTTCTCTTGGAACCCCTGAGTCCTATAATGAGATCAAGATACAAGACCTTTACACCAGAAGAACTGAGTTTTTAAGCCCCTCAAGCAAACATATGGGTAAGAGGGTATTTAATATAACTTCTTGGATCGAAAGAACTGTTATGGACCCACCATGTGACTTGAGATAATCCATTTAACCATTCTTTATCTCAGTTGCTAAACTCTGAAGTAGCCATAATTATCTGTTTGTAAAATTCCTATAATGAAAAAGAATGAATGAATTGATATTTGATTGAAACTGATGTTTGATGCTGAGATTGTAAGAATGAATCAGATAATCGATTTGCCATTATTTTCACTTCTTTAGAGGAAAAGTGCTATCTAAATATGGCGCTGTTGAACCAACTGTGTCTAGATCTAGGAAAAGGCTTACATAGGATTATAGTTACCAGTGCTAGATGAATAGGAAAGAACGCTGTTACTTAATTTCTTTTTCTTCAGTGGACTTGCAAGAAGCATTACACTATTGTAAATAAATGTAGGTTAGTACATTTACCTTGGCACTCCCTATTCAAAGTATTTAGCTTAAAGGTTAAATCAGATTTCCTCTTTGGCTCAGTTAACTTTGCCACATACCATGCCCTGGGTAGCTTTCATTTACTTATAGATGGTTCAGTGTAAATTCTTGCTTTCTGCTGGTGAACCATCTCAGTGCAGGCCTACAGCTATGAAGTTTTTCTGTGAAGTAAGCTAGCCTTACAAGGATAAAACTTACTGCCCTCCTGAGCTGTTGTGCTCTATTCATTGAAATAAGTAGCCTTGAGTATATTTCAACAGTTATGGAGCAGTGCTCTACAAAGTGGGAACCATGTCTCGACAAGGACTTGTAGCCTGACCACAAGGGATATGGGATCAAGCCAACCAGAGGATAGGAAGATGGATGGTATCTCACCCAATGATAGTCACTTTTGAGGGCTTGCCTCCAATATAGCCACACTTACACTTATCCACCATTATCCCCCACCTCAGCCCCCTCCCTCCACTGAGCCCACTTCCACTTCTAAGTAAGGTGTTGGCCCTTCAGGGTAATTATAACCTAATCAATCCCTCCAAGCACCAGAACAGCAGGTGTAGCAAGTGAAGTTAGGAAAATTCCATTCCTCTCCCCCCGCCCCTTCAGAGTAGTGGTAGCCACTATGTTTAAGTTAGAATGGGTCTCATAGAATGAGTAGGTTGTGATCTATACCTCAGATCTCATTACATCCTCTTTCCCTATCACAACTTCTTCCAAACTTCCCTATACTTGTTGAAGTCTCCATCCTCCTGATCACTCAGGTTTACAACCTGAGTGTAGTTTTCATTTCCTCACTCTTACTCACCCCATATATTCAACCAGTTACCAATTTTTTAATCTTCACAGTATTTATCCCTTTTTCTCTCCTCACATAGCTACCACTGTAAATCGGGCATTCGTTACATTTTGCCTCAACTATTGCAATAACTTCCTAATTGCTTTTTCTGCCTCAAACCCCTCTTTTTTCCCATCCTTCACACATCTGCCTGACTGGCACTTTCCTCAAGTGAATATCAAACCGTGTCACTCCCATGCACAGTAAATCTGATGGTTCCTTATTGACCCTAGTACCAAATACTATTTCATCTTTATCTCATTCTTTTAAATATATATTTTCTAAGCGTTTTATGACGTACATAATTAGACTAGCAATACTCAAAATAATTTATCAATAAATAAATTACAGACATACTGAAGATACAGCTCAACTTGATTTTATTGACAGAGGTGCAAAATCAAAAAAATAATTGAGCCCATGGCTATACAGAATTCTCTGCACTATCACTGCAAACTGTGGAACCCTGTTCTCTTGGTCAGTAATCTCATTGGTAGTTTCTGGCAGTTAAGTAGTGAAATTTGTGTGATACAGGAGACCTACTGAATCTGCAGGGAATGAAATTTATGCTGTTAGAGATCAGAAAATTGGTTAGTAACCATCAGGAGGCATTCATAATGAATACATCCCTTCTTCCTCCTCCAAATGATAAATAATTGCTAGAAGAGTTGCCTGCTGTGAGAAGCAGTCACATAATAAAGCACTCAGAAATATACATACACACACACATACATTGTCTCACTTGAGCCTCAAAAGAACTCTGTGAGATAGGTAGAGAATTTTCCCAAGTTCATTTTTACAACAGAAGAAACTAAGGTACTAAATGATTAAAAGAATTTGAACTCAGGTCTGCTTACTCCATTTCCTGGGCTCTTCCCACCCTACTACTGAGTTGCCTTCTTTATATGTTCATTTCAAAAGCAAAAATTACTCTATGCCAAATAGCCTGTAAGATTTCCTAAATCTAACTATGTAAGTTCTGGCTCACTGTTGCCTTTGGAATCATGTCTCCCAAACCCTCTAATTCCACTGGTGGGGAAAAATCCTGGTGCAAAAACTTCCACCAGTGCAGACCTTCAATTTCTCTGTAATTTGTGTAACTTCATCATGGTATTAGTGATATATTAATGCCTAGTTACCTATCTGTGAAAATGAAAAGAGACATTGAACCTAAAAGTGCTTTGAAAAATGGAAGTCTTGGAGCAGCTAGATGGTGCAGTGGTGAAAAGAGCACCAGCCCTGGAGTCAGGAGGACCTGAGTTCAAATCCAGCCTCAGACACTTGACACACTTACTAGCCATGTGACTCACTTAACCCCAATTGCCCTCCAAAAAAGAAAAAAGAAAAACAGAAGTCTTGTTATCACAAGATAAAAAGTAAGCAGGTTGGTAGCTTGAAAGGGTTAAGCAAGAACAGAATGAGTGGAGACAGTTTAATTCCTGGGAGACCTTCTTTTGCTTTGACCAAATCATAGCAGATGGTGCATTGTTTTAGGAGCTTTAGGGAGAGAAAAGAACAAGCTCAGACAACCTGTACCTCAATAGATACTTAAAAAACAAAAGTTCTTGCTCTTAACCAGGGTTTCTTCAGTTACCCCTCTGAAAAGAAAATGAGTTTGCTCTGTCAACTGGGCCAGGTGTGTGATTAATTGGCACAACTGAAGAAGAGTACAAGGCTATGGGGGGCCCAGATCTATTGTGCTCTTTTGAGGAATGGTGTTCACACTGTTCAGTTCAGTTGTGGGAAGTCACTCTAATATGCACTCTCTTGCTGTTGGTGTCCTGGCCCTGAAGGAAACATATTATACATAAATTAATGTAATTACCTTGACATTCCTTATTGAAACCAGATAGATTCCATCTTTGACTCACACTGCGCCATGGCCAACTTTAGTCAGTCATTGTAGGGAGAAAATTCTCACATGGAGACCTGAGGAGAGAGGATGAGAAGGAAAGAGATGCTGTTGAGTAGTTGACCCTCTGGTCCAACTTTCTGGCTAAGACATCACTTATTCATTGAGTACATTTAAATGTATCCAAATGTAAGAAATAACTGGATCTGTGGGCAAACTCTGCCATTTGTTTTTTCCCTTCATCAAATTCTAATACAGTTATCTCTTCCACATCTCAACTTTTTCCCATTGTCAGCATAATAAATGGGAATTTGGGGGGAGTTTTGTTGAAGCCACAGATGACATATGAAGGGTAGCAGATGAAACAGAAAAAGTTTAGAAACTCAGAAATGCATAAAACATATATGTATAGTATTATGTAATTCAAACCCAAATTTTACAATAAGATACTGTAAACATCCCATAAAAGAAAAAATTCAGACTTCTCTGGTATGAAGGGAGGGCCAGAAAATTTAATGCAGATTTTGCCCTGTAATATAGAAAGGATAACTGTACTACAACACAGTTGTGATCTCAGTTATTTGGGTATCTCCTCCAGTAATGTAGATGGCAACCTACCTATGTTGCTCAAACTGTCCATATCCTTCTGTAAGTACATGATAGGTAGTTTGCCCCATATATTGGGGATCTTTCTTGAGTTCTCTTGACATCATTGCATATGCAGGCAATAATATAACCACCAACTATCCTTCAATGGTTTTGCAACTAGTCCATCTTTTTCAATTCATCAAACACTGTTTATCACCACTGAATTCATATCAATTGCACCTTAAAGTTTTCAAAGTACTTTACATTAGTATCTTATGTGATAAAACAAGTTTATGAGACAACCCAAGACAAATATTATTATCTTCATTTCATTGTGTGGTCTAGGAAATGAGACTACTTCTTAAGGACCACCTAGCTAAGTTCAGAGAGACTTATCACTAAGTAGGTCAACCCACCATTTGGTAATAAATTCTTGGATCTTGGCAACTCACAGAACAAAAAACAACCAAATTACAGAGTGGTCCTCAGTCTTGTGTGACCCTCTTCAACTTCTTTTGTACATAGCAAAGAAGTAGGAAAGGGGGCAGCAAGGTGGGAGGTGAGAATCATGGGTATTTGGGAATCTGTGTTTTTGGAGAAAATACCCAGATCATAGATTCTTTGGTCAGTTAGAATATGATTAAGGAACATGAGGAACAGAGACTGTGATTTGCCCAAGATCACACAGTCAAGTTCACACTAACAAAAGTTAGATTTTTATGTGGATACTTTTTTTTTCTTTTTTCATTTTATCATGTTGCCTCTGGAGTACCTACTCAAGAATGTGAAGTTCTGGGCTAAGTACTGCTTAGTGAATGACTCTTCAGTTTATAAGGTAGATCTAGGAGTTTTTATAAAGCGTCCCAAGTCACTGTGATGATTTTGTCTGACCAAAAACAAACCAAAACCCCCAAACCAGTGTAGAAACTCCTTTCAGTATGTGATCAGCTAGCTTGCTTTGTGGTGAAAAGAGCATAGGTAGATTCCTATCAGCAGAGGGGGCTGCTCTCTCAATTGAAAATCCATTAAGCACTGCTACTCTAAAATCAGGATTATAACCGTTGATTGTTATTTTTCCTGAGAAAATAGATATTTAAAGGATGCTAGCTCCCATACTATTTGGGTTAACAAAAATAATTTTAAAATCTTATTTTTTATTCTGAAAGCACAAAACACCAATTAGGAATGATCATTTTTATAAACATAGCAGAGGAAAAGAAGATTATACATGAAACTGCAGGTCTGTTATATACAATGTGCTTTTCTTCTTAAGTAAATAATAAAACCATCCTGCAGCCATCAGTAGAAAACCCCTTGAGAGTTAGCTACTTCTTTCCTTTTCAATGATGTCGTTATAAAATGACCAATTAAAGCCGGAGTCCCTGGACAGGCATGCAAATCCCCAGGAGCCATGGGCCTGGCTTTGAGCCCAGTGTGCAGGGGCCAGTTTCTTTCCCCTTCCTTTCCCAGAGAATAAAGTAGGTACATTATCTTTTTCCTTCCTCCTGACTCCATATACGCCTTTTGCAAACCAGGAGCGGCCCTTCTGACTAAATATCTGAATAAAAAGGGATAAAACAAAAAATCCTTTCATCCATTCAGGATGTCTTTAAAGGTGTCTTTATCAGGTATTGCCCATGGAGTACACTAGGCAAAACACACAAATGAATGAAGCAGATCATACTGGTTTTATTTATTCCTCTCCTCTTCCTAATATATGTGTTAAGACAGGTCACACGAACAACCCAGCTAGAGTTTTACAAATCTGTGCCACTTGTGACCAGGGGGAGAGAATGAGATGGATGAGTACGTGGATGAGTTAGTGCATTTATCCACACTGGGCTGGAGATGTAGCTGAGATCCCCTTGACAATCCTGAGTGTGGATCAGGGCATTATTTTTATAAAGGAAGAACAACAGATTATTATAACTTAGATGACTGAAAAAGAGGCCTTTTTTGTATGAACAACAGACTTTTCTTAGATTTTAATTAAATGGTTACTCTATTCAAGAATAAAACAAGATATAAAACCTGTGCTCAGGGAGTTTACAATATAATAGAGGGATAAAACATATTTGCAAATAATTATAATAGGGTGAAATGTGATTAGTACAAGCCTGAGGGCCAAAACTTTATAAGAAAATTGAGCTGGGAAAGATAGCTTTCACCTGGCTCTGGAATGAGAAAATTCAGATTTCTGTTCTGGGATGGGTTTTAAAAAGAGAAGTCAGCAGTTCAGTCCGTTTGTCCATCTGATTGAGAATCTGAGGCCTTTGGGGAGGTGAGAAAGTGAAAAATGATTGTTTGGAGTACTAAGTGGTTAAAACCCTTGGTACAAAGGGAGGCCGTTCCAAAACAGTTCCAAAACTCCTTTTGGGTACCAAAAGGAATGCATAGAGTCTACAGTTTAACTGTACATTCAGTCAGGATTAGGATCAGAGGATTCTCTGGTGCTCTAGTTTCCCTCCAGAGGCTCTGCCCCTAGGGGGACAAATATAAAACTAGGAATTGGACTAGTGGACAAGAGAGGAAATGAAACAAAACCTTCTTTATGTTAAGCAGCAATAAGTTCTTCTGCCTCTCACCCACATGGTTCACGAGGTGTCTGCCAAGCCCACCTTTCATCCCACACACATGCTCTTCTGTTTTAGCAAAGGCCATATGTAAGCTACAATTTGCCCAAGATGCAGCTGTTGGCCACAGGCCTCTAGCACTGATGTGAAGGGAAGGTATCTCAGAATTATAGATCTAGAGCCTCAACCACCTTATTTTATAGCTGAAGAAACTGAAGCTCTGAGGAGTGAATGGATTACTTAAGGTCACACAGGTCATATATGTCAGAGGTAGGATTTATATCCAAGTCCCCTGCTTCTAGATATCTTTCTATTGTCTGGGAGAGTCAAAGCACATATGCATAAACATGTATACATCTAAGCACACATATGTATATACATACAGCAACATTTATATAATTTTAATACATATATGTACATATAAACATTGACTAATGAGGATTAATTTGACTTCCCATCAACCTTATTTTCAAGACAAATACAACAGAGTGTAAACGATGCTGCAAACATATTATTCCTTTTCCTCCCTTCAGAAGGAAAGATCTCAGTTGGATGCCTTTCTTATCAAAACAGCAGTATTATTTTCACCAGGAAGGATTCACATAGGGACTGTGATTCACATAAGGACATTCTATTGTATTTGGTTATGTGGTTGCTAAATCAAGCGTATATTTCAATTGTACTCATATTTTTGGAAAAACCCATTCTTGCCTTTTCAAATCTGCCTACCATCAGCCCCAAAAGGGCTGCTTCTGATTCTGAGATCTCAACACTTGCTGATAATAATAATAAGGACAAGGGGGGTGGTCATAGAGTCACTGATATAGTAATAACCTTTATAGTCAACTCTCAATTATTTACAGGCATATTGTCCATATAGCAACCTAATGGCATGTAACCTAGTTCCCACCCAAGTAGGGTGGGGGAGCCCTGTACTCCATGCTGCACATGAAAGGAGATGTGATCCTTTGTTGGTAGAGGCAATGTAGTGCATGATTCTACATATGGAGAGAGACATGTGTCGAGAGAAACAGCAGACGTGCATCAGAAGCTAGCTCCTCAACCTGTCCCTGATTTCTAGCTTGCCTCCCTAGAGAATATTTGAATGAACCAATTTCGGTAAGATTGAGCCCTCCCTCTTGGCTTACACTGAGATGTTATCTCACTCCCAGTTGAAGAGCTCATTCATTTTTATGTATACTCTGGTATATTCTAATCTATAGAATGTTTCCAATTTCTATTTGCTATTTTGGTTAAATGTGTTGTTCTGTTCTAGCAGAGGCTGTATGTAAGCTACAATTTGCCCAAGATGCAGCAGTTGGCCATGGGCCTCTAGCACTGATGTGAAGGGAAGGTATTTCAGGATTATAGATCTAGAGCCCCAACCACCTTATTTTATAGCTGAAGAAACTGAAGCTCTGGGGAGTGAATGGATTACTTAAGGTCACAGAGATCATACATGTCAAAGGCAGGATTTATATCCAGGTTCCCTACTTCTAGAAATCTTTCCATTGTCTACTATACCATGCTGCTTCTTAGGAGATGGGAGAGTCATAGTGCATATGCCTGAACATGTATACATATATGTACACATATGTATACACATGGACACAGACATTGGTTAAATGGGTTTACTTATCAAAAATGACTTTTTGCTATTTGTGATGGTCTTTTCTGTAAGCAGCATTCAGTAGAAAGGAGTTGAGAGTTGGTAAAAGTAAGCTTTTTTCCCTTAAGAGAGACTGGGGAAGAGGTCCCTTCTGACCTCAGACTCATTTTTGCCAGGTAACAGACGACAAATTTTGCATTCCGTTTACAGCTGAATACATCCAGCTGAATGATTCCTCTTCTATGAGGAGTTAAATGAAATCCTGCTATTATTTTCATCTCTTTGGGCTTCAGTCTTCTCATCTACAAAATGACTGTAATCTCAGTTTTGTCCACCTTACTAGAGATTTTTGAGGATCAAAATAAATCACATTTGCAAGAGTACTGTTATTTCTCCCTCATATCTCTTGTATCCACACTATTCTCCTCATCCATACACCTATCACCAAATTCAAGCCCTCACCACCTCTCACTTGAACTGTTGTAATAGACTTGTAATTGGTATCTGCCTTAAGTTTCTTGTCACTCCAATTCATCCTCCGGAGTGATTTTTCTAAAGCATAGGTTTGGTCATATTATTCTCTTACCTAATGTACTCTAGGGCCTCCCCATTATCTCTAGGATCAAATATAAACTCCTCTGTTATATAAAGTCCTTCACAATCTGGTCGCCAACCTACTTTTCCAACCCTTATATATTTCTCTTCTTCCCACACTACAAAGTAGCCAGATTACTTTCTTATCGTTCTTCATAAATGTCACTCCACCTTCTATGTCCAAGACTTTGTCCTGGCTGCCCCAGACATTAGGAATGCATTTCCCACCCCATCTCCCACATTCACCTTTTAGAATCTGTATTTTCTTTCAAGACTCAGCTCAAATACCACCTTCTATATGATGGAGTCTTTATTAATCTCTTCAGATTCTTCTGTTCTCACTTCCAAAATTTTTTTGTATTCTGTGTGTATCTCTATCCAAATATGTTGTCTTCCTTGAATAGAATATAAGTCTTCTCAAGGGAAACGACTGTTGGAGATATGTCTATCTCCCTGGCACCCAGCATGGTGACTGTCACATGAGTAATTAAAAAAGATTGTCAATGGATTAGATCAAAATGTATAGAAGCCTCCTATAAATGAGGGCCGTGGTTATTAGTTGTTTCTCATAGGTGTTACTTGTTCATCTTTGGTTTCTATTATTTTTCAGAGGAATATGAAAATAGCAATAAATACTTCACTGATGCCTGCATCAGCTATCTAAGCAGCATGCAACAGAAATCTCTAGACTTTCTTCAGAAAATGAAGGTATGATTTAGTTTCCTAGGAATTTTTCCATATTCCCTCAGATAACTACCTGCTAATGTGAGGTTATAAATATTTTCTTTTTTAATATAAAAGTCATTTTTATATGGAGTGGCTTGGTGGCACAGTGAATAGACCACCAGCCCTCGAGTCAGGAGGACCTGAGTTCAAATCCGGCCTCAAACACTTAACACATGTGACCTTGGGCAAGTCACTTAACCCCAACTGCCCTCCAAAAAGCTCAGGTCCTCCTGACTCCAGGGCCAGTGCTCTATTCACTGTGCCACCTAGCCATCCCCAGCCTCAGATTCTTAACACAAAACTAGCTGTGTAACCTTGGGCAAGTCACTTAACCCCAATTGCTCTACCTCCTCACCTCCAAAAAGCAAAAAAACAAACAAACCCAAAGTCAATTGCGTAAAATAAAATTGGTTCCGGTTTCTTGCCTCATTCTAAAACTTCTTTGTTAGCTCTGACCTTGACCTTTTACAAGCTGAAGCATTAAAGGAAACTAAAATACTTTTTGGCCATTTTGACCTTGTGAAGTAAGTAGGATGCTGTTTCCTCATGCTTCATGTGAAATGAAAGAAAATTAGGAACACTGGACAGCATTATTTAATATATCATAGAATCTCAGGTGATACCATAGAAATAGTATTAGACTATAAATCAGGGGATCTAAGGTTTAAATTTTTGCTCTGTCACGTCAACCTCTGAGACTCAGTTTCTTTACCTGTAGAAGGGGAGAGTTGGACTAGATGACTTCTTGGGTCCCTTCCAGCTCTAAATCTATGATCCTAATCTAAGGCACATCTGAACAGAAATCTCTGTTTGGAGACTTGTAGCGACAGGCAGCACTACTTCTAGAAGGAATCCACTGGACTTTGGGGTAGCTTAAACTACAAGGAAATTTTCCTTTCCACTGAGCCAAAATCTGTCTGTATTACTACTTGCCTATGGTCTAATTATGCCCTCTAGGCCTGATTTGAACAAGACAAATCCCCCTTCTCCAAGTATTTCTTCAAATACTTGAAAACAACTTTCCTATTCTGTCCTAATCTCATCTTCTCCTGGTCTCCAGTTGCCCATTCTATTCCCTTCTCTGAATACATTTCAGTTTAAAAGGGTCAAAATATTATTGAGAAAATTTTGGAAAATATCTTATTTAGGCATAGATACTGCTGGGAAAGGCTGCAAAGTTGTGAAGGTTGTTTTTCAAAAAGGGAAGGGATAGAATATGAGATAGTGATGGAAGTTATAATTTTATTTCAATGGGCTGTAGTTATCTTGAGGGCCCAAGTGGTAAATAAAATCCCTTTCTGGGCCAAGAAGAAATTGTTTTATTTAAAAATGAATAAACATTTGTGAAATTACTCCTATATGCCAGCTATTGTGCTTGAACCTGGGAGATACAAGTTCCTTCTTGATCAATGAAAGAGACCTTGAGGTGGAAGGCTGCTCTCCCCTCTAAATCTCTTGGTTCCAGATATGAACATCTGCAAAATTTGGAAGTTAGAGCAAGTGACATCTGCATCTTAGTATTCCTATGGCCTGTTGGGTTAGAGTTCAATGATGCTTCATTGAGAGAGATGTCTCAGAACTGATGTGATCTTTTTCTTATATAGTTACATCAGATAAAACAGGAGAGGGAGTTAGAAATTCTGAAGCAGAGAGCAGAACTGGAAGCTGAACAAACTCAAAAATCTTTGGATGAATTGGTCTTTAGGAACCATTTAAAGGTAAGGCCTAAGGTGAGCAAAGTCTTCCTGTTCCATTGTTCAGTTCTAAAGAGGCCATACATTGATTACTATTCTTTGTGGAAAGAGACAATTACAAAACTATTGCTTTTGCATTTCTACTCTCAAGGTTAGTTTAGCTTCAAGTCACCTTTTTCAAAATTATATGTATATTAAATATTTTCTAAGCCAGCTTTCATGATGTAAAATTCAAGACTTATGAAATTCAAACATACTTAAACTATGCAAATGTGCTTTCATTTGTTAGTGACTGCAAGTAAGTTCTTGCTTTAAAATAAAGCTTTGGAAATAGAAATTTCAGTAGATGCTTCCATGGATCTGCTACCTCATCAGAGCAAATATTCTCTACAGTGGTGGATATAGTAACCCAACCATGTTTTCTCATCTGATATAATTCTTGTTACATCCCATAAGTCCTTCACAGGAGTCTGCCCACCCAAAGTGCTGCAGTTTATCCAGTGGAATTCTCATTCATTCTACATACAATAATCTTCACTCTTTCTATAGCCCACCTTCTTTTCCAATAATATGCTTTTCAGATAACAATTTGTTAAGGCTGCTTTTCTCGTGCTACAGTTTTTCATATAGAGATACATACATGTCTGTGTGTGTGTGTGTGTATGAGAGAGGAAAAAGAGAGAGAACAAGAGCATTCCTCATCTCTCTGCTGAAAAGAAGGAAATACGTATCGTGATCTCTTCTCTGGGAGTAAAATTAGTCATCATATTCCATCTGAGTTCCTTGACTTTGGTATTTAAATTTATGTTGTTATATTCACTATATATTATATATTATTAGACATCATATATGCATTATATATACTATTCTTCTGGCTCTTTTTTCTTTGCTTTGTATCAGTTCATACTAATCTTTCTACATTTCTCTGAATTCCTCATATTTTCCATTTCTTATACTGCAATACTATTCTGTTATATTCATATGCCACAACTGATTAGCTCATTTTCCATATATGGGCATTCACTTTGTTTTTATTTTTTTGGTTCAAAAATCCCCAATTTTAATTCTTCAGATATTGTGGTATTTCACGACTCACAGTCTCTGAGCAGTACCAAAATAATACTGTTGTTTAAAAGACAAGCCTTTGGTTGACAGAAAAAGCTGACATCGAGAAAAGAGGAGGGAGACTTCTGGGAACCAAGATGGTGGAATAAGCTATAAAATGCTGCAACTCTCCCATGCTCTCTCCAAACAACCCTAAAATAGAACCCCAAAACAAATCCTGGAATAGCAAAACCAGCAAAAAGACAGGGTTAAACAATTTTTAACCCAAGAAACTTGGAGTGGCAAGAAAGGTCTGTTTCACACGAAGAGGCAAAAAAGACCTATTTCAGTGGAGGGGAAGAAGGGAGGGTGGGTGATAGACATCACTTGAACTATCATCAATATTGGCTCAAAGATGGGATAATATATATAATCAGTTGAATATAGAATTATATCTTACTGGACAGGGAAGTAGGAGGAGAGGAGATTAAATAAAGAAGATGCAAACTGATGATAAAAGGGAAGGCAGATCAGGGAAGTGGTAGACAGAAGCAAAACACAGTGAGGTGTGGGAAAGGATGAAAAGAAAGGATAAACAGGAGGAAGAATAGGATGGAGGGAAATATACTGGTAGTAATCATAACTGTGAACGTGAATGGGATACACTCTCCCATAAAATGGAAGTAAATAGCAGAGTGGATCAAAATCCAGAATCATACAATATGTTACTTACAAGAAACACACTTGAAGCAGAGAGACACAAACAGAGCAAAGATAAGGAGTTGGAGCAGAATCAATTATGCTTCAGCTGAATTAAAAAAAAAGCAGGGGTAGAAATTCTGATCTTAAAGCAAAAGTAAAAATATACCTAATTAAAGGAGTTGAAGAAGGAAACTGCCTCTTGCTAAAAGGTACCATAACAATGAACAATTGACTTAGAAGAGCAAGGAATAGTCTACCTATCAGATCCATGGGGAGCGGAAGAATTCATGACAAAAGAAGAGATAGAGAGAGCATTTTGAAATGTAGAATAAATAATTTTTATCATATTAAGTTGAAAAGATTTTGTACAAACAAACCAATGCAATGAAGATTAGAAGGAAAGCAGACAGCTGGGAAACAATCTTTACAGCAAGTGGCTCTGATAAAGGACTCTTTTCTCAAATATATAGAGAACTAAGTCAAATTTTTAAGAATGCAAGCCATTCCCCAATTGATAAATGGTCAAAGGATATGAATAGTCAGTTTTCAGATGAAGAAAATAAAGCTATCTATAGGCATATGAATAAGTACTCTAAATCACTTTTGATTAGAGAAATGCAAATTAAAACAACTCTCAAGCAATATATCACACCAATCAGATTGGCTAATATGACAAAAAAGGAAAATGGTAAATGTTGGAGAGGATGGGGGGAAATTGGGACACTAATGCATTATTGGTGGAGTTGTGAACTGATCCAGTTACTCATAATCCAACTTCGACAACAAAGACAATCAAACTGTGTATACCCTTTGATCTAGCAATACCACTATTAGATACATATCCCAAAGAGATCATAAAAAAAGGAAAAGCACGTACATTTGCAAAAATATTTATAGCAGCCCTTTTCATGGTAGCAAAATATTGGACATTGAAGGGATGCCCATCAGTTGGGAAATTTTGGCTAAACAAGCTATGGTATATGAATGTAATGAAATACTAATGTGCAATAAGAAATAATGAACAGGCAGATTTCAGAAAAACCTGGAAAGACTTCTGTAAATTGATGCAAAGTGAAATGAGCAGAATAGGAAAACACCATACACAGTATCAGCAACATCATGTGATAATCAACTATGAATGATTCAGTTCTTTTCAGCAACACAAAGATCCAAGACAAATACAAAGTACTCATGAAGGAAAATGCTATCCACATTCAGAGAAATAAATGAACTCAGAATGCAGATCAAAGCATATTTTTTCACTTACTTTATTCTTCTTATGGTTTAATTTTCTTTTGATCTGTTTCTTCTTCCACAACTGTTATAAATATGGAAATGTTTTACATGGTAGCACATGTATGAACTATATCAAACTGCCTATCATTTTCATAAGGGGAGAAGAAAGGGAGGGAAGGAAGAAAAAAATGGGAGCTCAAATTCTTATGAAAATATGCTAAATTTTTTCTTAATATATAATTGGGGAAAAATTAAAATACTATTTAAATTTTAGAGAGAGAAAAAAAGAAAAAGAAAATATTGGCATCATTAAAAACACCATATAATTTCCTCAAAAGCAATATAACCTGTATTCCCCTTCATTTTCAATTCTAGGACTAGCTTTTATCCATTTTTATTTATTTATAATAGTCTTGTTTGTCCATGGTTTGTCTATTCAAATGAATGTCATGGTCTAGACAATAGGCATTCTAATTATTCTTCGATGCTGTGGACATCAGATGAGTGAAACCTAAAATAGATGTGTTCTCTTTTTCTTTTTCTTTATTTTTTTCTTTTAAATTGGATTTTTGGGTTGTCAGATAAAGCTCTGCCTTTTGCCCCTCCTCCCTTCCCCCTTTATCCATTGAGAGAGCAAAGTGGGAAAGCCCCTGTTGCAAACATGTATAGTAAAACAAAACAAATTTTAGAATTGGCCATATCTGTACTCTTGAGTTCATCATCTTTCTACTGAGACATGAGCATACTTCATTGTGAGTCCTCTGGAAAGGTGATTGGTCATTATGTTTATCAGCGTTCCCAGGTCTCTCAAAAACATCTTTATAATATTGATAATGTCTAAATTATTCTTCTGGTTTTGTTCACTTCACTCTATATCATTTCATAAAAGTTTTTCCAGGTTTCTCTGAAACTGTTCCCCTTGTCCCCTTATTTCTTAGAGCACAATATTATTTCATCAAATTCATATACTGTAACTTGTTTATCTATTCCCTGATTGATTAGAATCCCCTCAGTTTCCAATTTTTTGTCCTAGCAAAAAGAGTTGCTATAAATATTTTTGCACGTTTGAGTACAAGAGATGTGTTCTTGATGAGAAACTGGGTTAAGCTGAATAATCTGAGATCTGATACAGGTAATTCAAAGAATCATATGTTCAAAGCCACTCCTTATAAATACCATTAAGCACATATTAAGCATCCAATTGAGCATGACATACTATATTAGGTGTTATAAAAAGTGAAGTACAAAGAGTTGTTGGTTCCTTTCCTCTGGAAACTCCCAATGGAAGTCAGTCTTAAGGGTACCTACATTGATTGGCCATAAAGACAGTAGAATAGAAACAATTTTACTGATCAACTTGCCCACAGCTTGATTGAAAGCTATACAGTTTCCAGGTTTTCCTAAAGTAGTTGTTAATATTTGATGCTGTAGTGGTAATTAATTTGAATTTGAAGACTCCTTTTTTTGTATTGACAAGTAAGCAGGTACTTAGTACCTTGTTCTAAGTTAAGCAAAGGTAGCAGGTACTTAGCAGTTAGTAACTGACCAAGCCTCTGTTGGGGGAACAGAAGGTATGAACTCCTGTTTCCTGTTACTGATGTAACAGGAAGGGGTTAGCTGAAACAGGAAGCTAATACTGTGTGTATATAAGAAAAGCCCCAGAGAGGCATGGTCAGAATTTCTTGAGACCAGAATCTGGTGGCAGAATCTGTTCTACTGGAGAGAGAGATTCTCTCAGCAGAATCTGGAGGCTGGGCTGCTACTGCTAGACTGAGAACTGAGTCAGAATTTTCTTTGGATAA